>JAMZDL010000042.1:0-112651 GCA_027579765.1 Candolleomyces efflorescens
GCGACTTACTTTACACATTCGCTCATGTGCGCTAGGTGGAGCCATACGTCAGCCTCTGACTCCAGGCTGGTGTCGATAAAAGACGCGACATTTGAAAAGCCTAAGGATGCTCCTTTGGGGCAGGAGAACGAGGGTCCAGTCGCTTTGATGGCAATCATAAACGACTCCTCAGCGCCATCCTCTGCTTCTCGCATGGATTTACTGATGAGGGCTTTTCGCGCAAGAGATGCACCAGACGGTCCGAGATTCTTGACGATGGCGTTCATGATGCGACACACTGGGATGTGGAGGTCCGACGCAACCGACGGGGTGTCGGGTACCTTGATCCACCTCTGGTTGCGATACTGCCGCCCTCCTTCCAGGTAGCTCCTAATCAAGAGGCCGCTTGACACGTCGCTGTACACGGAGTCAAGCCATGAGCTGCTTGTCTCCGGAATGAAGGAGCCCAGCTCTCGACGGGCCATCCTTTGCAACGGGCAGACTTGTTCCTGGTTGCTCAAAGCTTCAAGGAGCTCTGCGACTGGGTCCAAATCTAGCATCCTGGAGATGGTGGTTTATAAGGTGCGTTTTCAGAGAAGGGGAGGGAAGATGATGGTCGGGTGAGTGGTGGTTCAGAGTCAAGGTTGTTGACGGGTGCGGAGCTTGAACACAGTGAACATAAGCCTCATGTGACCGTGTTGAGATCAAAATTGAGGGTCCGACACCCGAATTTGGAAGATAATGATCGGCAACACGGCTGCTTCCCCTCAAAACCGAATACGGAAGGGCACTTATAGGCGGAGCTCGAATCAAAGGTTCAAGTACCTCACGTCTTGCACACTCAACCCATGCTTCCTACCATGTCTCCCCTGGATTCCCCTCCAGCCTACCTCTCACCACACAGCTCTTTCTATGACGATGAAGACGACGAACAAGACCTCATCGAAGTTGAGGCACTTGCTACAGTCGCAGTCGAGGACGAGGATCAAGACCTCAGTCCAGCAACCAGTGGAGTCACGTCTCGCGTTCCATTCGCCATTCCCGTTGTTCTTCGGAATGCTAGTCGCACTGAAGCATCCTCACTAGAGGACTCTTTTGACCCCTCGAGTCAGTCTAAGGCATCTACCTTTCTGTTTGAGACCAGCGAGACCACCCCAGAGCCTCCCTCGGCCGACGCTCAGGCTGAGCCTGCTACCTCTTTCACACCTCCTATGGGTTCTCAGGTTCTTCCTTCTACTGGCCTTCCCAATGTTACTACGCCTGTTAGAAAAGGCTGTCAGGATACGATCGACTCGTTCATCAATGCTCAAGACACTCAAAGCCCGTCAAAGAACGTAAATACCGACGCGATTCGAGAACAAGATATGGGAAGTGTCCTCGAAACTCGGGAGGTTCTCTTGAAAGAGCTCGCCGGGAAAATTGCTCAGGTTGACCTTTCTTGGGCTGAGAACCTCTACAAGGACATTTCGAGAGCGCGGGAGGCAAAGGTCAGAGGCTTCTTGAGAACCACGAATCAGTACCGTGACGGAAGATGGGTGAAACTCCCAAAAGCCCCCAAAGGCGAGAAATCTCTCTATAACCCACTCGCCGAGATTATAAACTCCATCCTTCGCTGGGCCAATCTATCTACAACTCGAAAGGCTATCGACACACACGCCGGCTATCTCAAGCACAGCGGTCAGGAGCCAACCTCCCATCGATCTTCTCCGGACATCGCTGTCAAAGGGATGGGTCCATCCTTCACTTGCCCGACTGATAACAGAGAGGTTGGTTTCTCCAACATGGTCAGCTTTTTCGATGCGAAACGCGATCAAGATGTGCGCGGAAACGGCGACAACCATGTTGGTCAACTTGGAGTCTACGCAAGGTAGGTGGAAGGCAGCCTATACTCTTTGGTTGGGGACTGATACTCGGGTTTCCAGGCAGTGCTTCATCCAGCAGCCGAACCGTCGCTATGTTCGATGCATGATCATCACGGAGCGCCAAGCCCGGTTCTACCATTTTGACCGCAGCGGTGTACAATACACCAAGCTTTTTGACATCCATGAAGACGCGAAGCTCTTCGTTCTCCTGGTTGTCGGTCTTTGTACCAACGATGAAAGTTTAGTTGGCCTTGATGAGTCGGTCCAATGGACCGTTGGAGGTGACGGTGTCCGGACTGGTGGCACATTGACGACTGTGGGCCCAAATAAAACGCCAATCACCTATACCTTGTCAATGGACGAAGTGCCCTGGGTTCGGACCAATGTCTTGGGCCGCGGGATTGTTTGCTGGTCTGTTCAGGATGAAAGGGGAGAAGGACTTATCGTTAAAGACTACTGGATGTCTGAAGGTCGAAGACCAGAGTACGAAATTCTTGAACTTGTCAAGGGCAATCTGGGCCTGTGCCAGATTGTGTCCTACGAAGGTGCGCGAGGGCAAACGAAGGATTTTCGAGGTTCAATCGATAAGCTCCCAGTCGGCGTCTTTCACAATGCTATCGCCATTCGAATTATCATGAAAATTGACTCAAAACGTTCGATCGATAAATTCACCTCTCTCGAAGAGCTGGTAGCTGCACTTCGAGATGCAATTGCGGGTATGTGCACGATCAGTCCACCCTATTCTCCTTTGCTGATTCTCCCGCAGCTCACCAAATCATGGTCTCGAACGGCCTCTTCCATCGAGATATATCTCACCATGCGGTTCTCATCGGATCAAGAGGTATCAGTTCCAGGATTGGAGAGCGAGGAATTCTAATCCATCTCGATATGGCGATCGGGCCCGTCAGGACTGTGACAGAGTTTTGCCAGGATGTCAAATCCGTGAGTCGCGAGTCATGCATTCCGTTACACATCTTGACGTTCTCACTATCGATTAACTTTTCCCTCGCAGCGCATACCCCTCTATCAATCTTGGATTATGCTTAAAGCCTACAGTATGCCGGAAAGCCTTGTTGTCGCTCCTGCACACGACTATCTGGATGACTTGGAGGCATTTTTCTGGCTCTTTTGCTATCTCGTGTTCAGCTACAACCCAGATGGAGGACATGTATCCGAACTCAGAAAAATCGGGCTTGAATGGATTGAGGGTTGGAAATCTCATTCCAGAGCACTGAATTACAAACAATCATTTCTGTCTAGTGGCACGCTGCGGACCGAAGCTAGGGCTACGATGTATCCTGGATGGGGGGATCTCTGCGTCGACCTATTAGTTGACCTTCGGGACGTAATGGCCGAGTTCAGCAAAGCAAAGGAATACTCGCTCTTCAGAACTCAAGGGCCCGGTTCGGTCACCAATCGATTCTCTGAGATTCTGAGAGATGTCAACGGAAACTACGCTCGAGTGATCACCCTTTTCGATAATGCGTTGGAGAAATTGAGAGCGGCAAATGCACCCATCAACGATCCGCTCAACGCCGCACCAACCGACACGGATCCCATTGAAGAATTGGAGCCCATTGACGAGGTTTCCGAGGCGTCTGGATCCAACAAACGTCGCGCGAGAGAGCCAGACACAGATTCGGAGAACGAAGAGGTTTCCAATAGACAGAAGCGGGCGTGCCTTTCTTACTCTGACGATGATGCAAATGATCAAGACTCATAAATTTCTTCATAAGCCTTCAAATTCCTGTTTTACCCAATAATTAGTCTACCTCGACGCAGTGGGCCGTCACTAGTACTTGGTTGATCCACCGTTGGCTGGCCCATTATTTAGTTGTATCAAGCTCACGGTAGTTTTGTACAACCATCCTGAATTGAAATGATATACTTGAAATGCGTGTGGTCGGCATCGGCTGATTCACTCACCTACGACGGTTTGACGCCAGACAATTATGGAAGCTTTTTTTTTCAAGTGCTGGCTGAGCATTGGAGCACTCCCGACTTCGGTTGCTCGAAACATTTTTGAAAATGGCATAAATCATAAGTGGCATAGCTAGACATAAATAATCATATAGCGAAAGAAAAGTGAAATCATAACACCGTCCGTGAAGCCTCTAAACAAGCTTCATTATCGCGGGAAGCTTATCCCAGTCGTAGTCAATCATCCTTGCTGCTTTGCAGCCATATTTCTGCTGGCCAACAGCATGCTTCTTCAGGTTATCTGTAGACGCACCAAAGTGCCTGTCGTTGATCTTCGGACAGCCAGGACACCCAATCTTATACATCTCCTCAAGCCCGATGCGATACACTCGTCCATCCTCGAGAGTAACCTGCTCCACGCCTTGGAGACGATGAACACCATGATAGAGGTGCTCTTGGAACGCGCTGTCGTCGCATAAAGTCGAGGTGCAGCGAGTAAAACGATCGTAAAGGTAGACCGAATCACCGTTCTGGTCAATTTCAACTCGAGGTTCGCCGACTGGAATGAGGCTTTTGCAAAAATACTTCTTCCTCACGTTATTTTTCTCGTCCATGGAGGATTCGCCGCGCTTAACTTTCGCCTTTCCTTTAACGCCTTTCCCCTTCTCCGTAGCCTGTTTCTCCACCTGAGTTCCAACCTTGGTATCGGAGACGTCTTCCCTTACGATCTGATGCACGGTTTTAAGGTGCCTCAGATACCGTCCCGGGTCGCTAGCCTCGCACTCAACCAACTGAAGGCACGGCTCATCCGGTTTGTCGATGTGAGGGTACTGGCATCGAATGAACATCGTCGCTTCGAGTTTTCTTCCAGAGTCAGAGTGTTCTTTGAACAATGAGTATTTCATGGCTTTTCGACGAGAATCGTCCCTAGGTTCGTACTCTCCAGTGAAGAACCACCCGCCGAGATTCTTCGGAGTACAACGGACTGGACCACGACGGACTTCGCTGGCAGATATCGTAGCTGTCTTCACCTTCTTGCGCTTTGGAACCAACTCACTCTCACTCGCCTCAATCTCTGAATCGTCTCCGTCGTCATAGTCGTCGTCAGATCCGACTTCTCGCTTTCGTTTCAGAGTATTAAGATTGGAAGATGACGACTCATTCCGACCTGGGCGCGAAGACCGGTGTGGCGACGAGAACCTCTTGGATTTCAAGGAACGATCGCGATTCGAGGCAGAACGATGAGCTCTCAGTTTCGCCATCCGAGTCGCTCTCCGACGCGCAGGCGAGAGAGGGCAATTCGAGCCAGAAATGAAGGTTCCTCCAGTGATAGAACTTCGCACAGTACTGCCCACAGAGCATCCGAGCTTCTTAGAAAGTCGCGACCCTAAATCATCGTCCTCTCCTGATGATGGAGAAGGAGACCTCATGATCAAGTCGGCCGATGAGGTTTTCGGAGTCCCTTCAGCCTTTGAGGTACCGGTGCGACAAGTAAATCTATTCCCTCGATCGAGTTCCTGCGAGCGTTGAGTATCGGAAGGCGCCGAAACCCCTGAATTGAGTCGCCCCGAGGTAAGGCGGGGCATTGTGGACATTCGGTCCCCACCAGAAAGATGCGAAGGAGGGGTCTGGAAAGTTCCGCGGGCCCACAAAGCACCATTACTGTCGTAGAAGTACACTGGCGGGTGTCGGAGCAAGTCGACCGGCTGTGGGGCTCCCCTATTCACCGCGTTCGAATTCGACTTAGGGTTGGCATCCGTGGAGTGAAGGTATTCGAGAAAATCTTGGAAAGTCGCCTGTGACCCAGAATATTGAGCCGGAGTCTGGCTCAGCGCCCCAGAATTATTGAATCGAATCGGCGCGTTAGCGTGGTGGGGATTGGCCTTAGGATCCTGATCTTGCTGATACAGCGGACCAGACGCACGACGGGCCTCATGATTCGGTGCGGAATGAGCCTGCTGGTCCTGAGTGGACAGACAGAACGGCGGGTCAGGATTCCCAAGCGGGTTAGTAAGTGAATTGAACCAGCTCACCAGTTTGCCGGATCTCTGCTGCATAGAATCAGCCTTCCAAGTGCGGGTCGGATTCTCCCCACGACGAAATTCGGACATGCGTTCAGTCCCTGGGATAAGAGGGAAAGGACGTCCCTGACTGGCGTCGCTGTGGAAGGTAAAGTCAGCACGCAGATATATCAAGGGAAACACCGTGAGAGAACGTACAACGCATCCCTCTCGTTGTAAAACGCGACGGGTGGTTCACCTCGGAAGCTAAGCAACGCTGCGATACCCGGAAAGTCGGATCTATGGGACAGGAAATCAGAGTTAGGCTGACGGTTGAGCAAACACGATCGACGTACATGTTATATGATGAAACAGCGCTACCCATTTGAGAAAGCCCAAGCGCGTTCTCGAAAGAGTGTTCTAGCTGAGGCTGAGCATTGGCGTGTAATTCCGTGGAGGCAACCCTCTCTCTGTGTGGATCATTCGGGAACGATGTCCTGGATGGAATAAACGCAATGTGAGACAGACGGTGATAGGTAAGAACCAGTCGAATTCACTCACAAATTAACTCTTTCCAAGTTTGAGCTCTGCACCACTGCACCGTCTTGCGTGGTCGCAGCTATTGCGGTGTGAGAGGGAACATAATAATTCTTCGCCTGCGCAGGAGCCTGACCGTACCCGGAACTGGCCCTGTGGCCAGTGTTAAGTGGAATGGGCTGGAGAGGAGCTGAGGGCATTTTTCAGACGCTAAGTGCGACGTAAGAACGATAGAAGGAAGTGGTAGTAGAGGTTTGAAGGCAAAGGGGTTTTTCGACTTTTTATAACACAAGGGGCGACACGTGACCGTGACTATGGCACCCACCACACACGAAGTCATTGTCATTGGTATCGCTTTGAACAATGTTCTATCCATAGTCAAAGCAGCCCCCACCATTGTAACAAATTATGGCTCCATTGATCGGATGCTCATCGTCGTGCATTGACTCGGAATATTGATGTAGAGCATCAACAATGCGCACGCGCTTGCCACACTCAGAACGAGTTGGTCGGACGATGGCTTGGACCTCTGGAGGGCGTCAATGACGCTTGGTGTTGGATGATTCGAGGCACGAGAAATTCTCACCAAGCGATTTCGAAGAGAATATGGGGGGAGGAAGGGATCGGGCTGGAGCCCACATGCAAAGATGTGTCTTTCATTGACGTGATATCATTTATGTCGGTATGGTTTCAAGACCAGAGTGGCCAGTCTCCGTGTCAAGGCTCAATCGTTGAAGGACTATCGAAGGACTTGCCCTTTGGCTGCACCGCCTCGAACTTTTGTTTGACCTGGACAGTGTTGGCACACCGCGTCACACATAGTTAAGCTTTCGGCGGACTTTGCTAGAATGCTTTAGCATTGAACCCCGACGGGTGCTATCAAGGTTTTTTGTAGCATCCCAATGCTGAAACATCTGTCAACCCGCCTTTTCCGGAATCAACCTCGATGTATTCAGTCGGGAAAGCTAGCTACTGCCCTCTCGCGCACGGCGCACACGCCTACACGCCTACAGTGACCTCAGACTTGTTGGTGCCAGTGGACCATTAATTAGAGCCTCATGTCTTCCTCCTGGTTCTATGATCATTGCCAGACTCTGGGTAACACACCGTTCGGTCTTCTAGTGCTCTCTGCTCAACTATCTCTACTACTGCTATGGAATCGCGGGATGCGAACAAAAACCCACACCAAGTGAAGGTTTTCGTAACCCTGGAATGGATGGGCTGATCTCTCGTAACTCGGTTACTTCCTCGCTCCTTTCCCTTGTTTTCCCGGCAATTTTCTTGGGCACCCGGCTTTCCATGGGCGTTAATGCATACCACATACTGCATACGATGACGGAAGGTTTCTGCGTTTGGTAGCCGCCCTAGCAAGCTATATAAAGGGTGTGCAAACTCAAATGAATCGATTCGCAGGGACGGCCACCTCTTCTCCACCACGTTTCTTCCCAACCATCTCCTCACTTGACTGCTCCCTCCTGTTGCTCTTCCACGACACTCAACGAAAAGTCGACAGCATGGACAGCTCCTGGAACCCAGCGCACTCGTCTCCCCAAGCTCCTGGCTACTACATGCAGGCAGGCCCTGCTAGACCTCAGATGTCTTCTGTCCATAGGCAGATCGACGGCCTTGTGAGGGATAAACGATCCCTTGCCGCCTATCTGCAGTATGTTCTTCCTACGTCGTAACACCTGACACCATGTGAATGGTCGTTACAGCCGCAATTGGCCTGAATTTTCAGCACTCGACGAAAAGTCTCAAGAATCCGTTATCCAGCGTGGGCAGTATCTTTCGGATCTCATTTGGTCGGAGAATCACCAGAGATACGCCGCGGCTGGGATGCAGCTGTCCCCAGATCAAGTCTATCAAGAGGTGTTGAAACATTTGAAGTCTACTAACTCCGCAGTAAGTCACAGGAAAGGTATGCAAGAGGGTGATATGCTGAATCTGTCGCATTGCAATGAAGGGTTCCGCGGGAGTGACTGGACGCTAGCAACACAACGAAAGACACCCTGCTCGAATTATCGTAAGATTCAAGCTCTTACCACGACCCGAAGATGATCCCAGCGTCCACGACATTCGATATGATTGTGGCTTGCACGATGCTCGATGCTATGTACTCTACCGGAGCATACCTATACATAATTCTAGTCCCTCATTAGTTACGTATGTATTATAGCCGCAATTATTGTTCTGTTCTCACGAGAAGAAAAAGGATCTGTAGTCAAGGGAAGGTTTTGTCTTCCCTCGAGCCATACTCCACGTGTATCGAGCACACCGTCTAACAATTGAAAGGCTGTAAGCGGGAGGAACATAGAAGTTTCGATAGCAGTTTAGTGGGCGACCCCAACAGCCACGGCAATCAGAGTTAACCCGGACGATCAGTGACCTTCAGGGTCTATCTCGGTGAACTCAGCAGTTCGAAGTTC
The DNA here is from genome assembly GCA_027579765.1 of Candolleomyces efflorescens. NCBI lineage: Eukaryota > Fungi > Basidiomycota > Agaricomycetes > Agaricales > Psathyrellaceae > Candolleomyces > Candolleomyces efflorescens. The sequence goes on from JAMZDL010000042.1 coordinate 8,725, forward strand.
GAATTCGATCTTGAGAGGTCTCCGTCTCAGGGCGACGTAGGCACTTGACCAGCAACGGAGGACGCTTCTCTTCTGATCAATGTTTGGTGATATTGAACGGGTATATTTTGGGGCTCATCCTTTGTCCTCGTTGTGTATATATCATCCCGAAGGTTGAAATGAATGAAACTGAGGATTCAAAAACTTGGGTCTAATGGGTGAAATTCATTAGATCCATCGAGCAACACTAGGTGTTCGTGATAATCGTAAATCATACCATCAACCATCAGGAAAGCCTCAGATTTCCTAATACTCTAAAAACTGAAACCTGAAGACCGCTTCTCCTCCACTGACTGCAAGGGGAACCCAATTCGCCGTGGTTACTATTTCGTCCGCGTTCAAGATTCTTTCGCGATCATGTGCCTCTTCGAGATTTAAAAGAAGAATAACGTCTCGCCGATATCACAAACAGTGAAGTCTCCCTCTGGAATGCCAATCTTCTTACATTCCTCGGCCAACCGCCTCGGAGGTTCGAAAACGTCTTCAGTCGTGAGGACCCATGTCGCCCAATGCATTCCAATAGCCTTCTTCGCTTTGATATCTTTGAATAGGCGAACGCTATCTTGAGGCGCGCAGTGGATTGGGGACATGAATTGACGAGGGTGGTAGGCACTAAGCGAAAGAAGGGGGCGGAAATGAGACTACGTAGTAAAGAGGGAGTGAAGAAAGATTGGCTCACCCAATAGGTATCAAAGCGACGTCAAATCCGCCAAACGTCTCTCCAATCGTCTTAAAGGCAGGACATGTCGGTACCTCGTCCTCGTTCTGACCATCCATCACGGATCTATACCCTGTATCGCCTCCAAAGAACAGCTTCAACGGCGAGAATGCTGAGCTCGAGCTAGACACTTCCTCAATGACCCAACTCGACCATAAGGTCTTAAACCTATCCGTGAGCGACCGCCCAGTGAAATGCTGGCATGGGGTGCAGGTCACGTCAACGGAGAAGGTGGGTTTGGGGGACGAGACGCCGCTACCAGAGGCCGGGAGCTCGATGGTAAGGCGTTTGGAGTCCCACCAGTCCATGATGTGGGTGGAGGATTCCGGGACTCCGATCGAGCGGAGGTAAGCGCCATTCCCAAGAGGAGCAAAGATCTGAGGCGGGCGCTCTGCAGCACGTCGGTACAGTGTCTGGAGAGTATGTGTATCCATGCTGGCGGAAGTGAAATTAAGCACGGTAGAACAACCGAGTAGTGAAACACGAGACTGACTGGTCGTAGTGATTGTGCTGCAAGGGAGAGGTTTCGTGCCAGCCGTCAGTCAAAGAGTGTTGAAGGGGTAACGAGGCTTGGGAACTTACCGAGATAACAATCGCGTCAATCTCAGGTATGTCTTCGATCTTGCATGGTGGAGCTGTGATGGATCTCCTTCATTATGAAAATGGAAGGACGGAGAGAGAGAGTACGTACGAGTGAAGCGCTTAGGCCCAAGGAAGGTAAATGGGGAGCACCTATCGCTGAAGACGGGATCGAATAGAACACGAACGCCACGAGTATCTGTGGCATCGGTCCTAGAAGGGAACTCCACGAGGAAGCACGCATGCCCGAGCCAGGTAGTCTTAATAGAGTTCTCTGGCTGACTTTGGCTGCTCTTTGAGCCCCAATTCGGCGTTCGGATGGGCAGGTTCTCTTGGATAGCGTTTTCCTTGGGGGCTGGAGCGTACCTCGCCATCGTGAACATAAGCTGCTCATGTCACATGGGTCATTATATTTCCGTGGAATGAAATATGAATGAAGGACGTACCCCAATCATCTCCCTGGGGGTTGTCGCCCTCCAGCTCGGCCAAGGATTAACAAATCCTGAACCTTGAGCATCTTGCCAATGTTCAGGCTTCTTACCCTCCTTCGTAGTTGAAGGATTTTTCTTTGGAAATGTCTCAACGTGAATTGGGGCCATATTCCGAGGTGGAAAGCCTTTGTGCTGAGCTGGGTGCGGTGGTGGATGGGGAGAAGAGAGCAACGGCGATCAAAACATGCTTGAGCGTCGTCGGCCTTTATAAGCGCAGCAAAACATTGCCGGCTGGACATACGAAGCCATCCGGCTGCTGCATCATCATCATCTTTGTCGCTGGCTAACACTCGACAAGGATTTCAGGGTGGCACGGTGATGATTATGAGCGGCATTCTGGGTATCTGTCCAGCCAAGCCGCGCATGACGGCCCTATGGTAATCGCCGGCACCAGTCCAACCGTAACCGCAGATGTTCTAGATCTATGTAGACCCTATGACTTCACAGTTGGAGTACAATTGGTCGTCTGAAGAGAGGCGAGGGCGATGAGTGGGGCTTGATGACCTTCAATGTTTCAAGGGATGGACCGTACATCGCATGTTGCTGCTCCGTAACATGAACGCAGTCCGTGAGCATGAGCGAAACTCCTCGGTCGGGGGGTAGATAAGGGATCCAAGTGCTGCGAGGGTAAGTGGGTCTACTTCTTCTTGCTTCTTGTAGGCTATATATGTTCGCGAACCTTGACCAGGGCCAGGTGGATCACGGTGGCGATAGTGCTCGAGGCTGAGAATTTGACCCGGAGACATCCGCCGGCACATACGGCATCGGATGCGAACAGACGCGAAGACATCTTATTTTCTTCTGAACCCTCAGCTCGATTGAACGACAGAGTGCAAATTGTCGCCCGACTGCGTGAGGTGTATCATATATATGTTCCACCAGGGAGTACCCGTAAGCCAAACCTTCTATTATCATGACTGGAATCACATCTAACTGAGCTTCCCTAAGATCGCGTCACAGACTTGGCAGTAGCAGCGTTGTCACTGTTCGTGAAATCCTATCCATTCTATCAGCTTCGAAAGTTGAATTGCCATGGTATATCAACGCCGCGGAAACGAGAGCACATTTCCGAACATACCGATATGTCGCCCACAACATACATAACTGTCAACCCGAGGAGTTCCTCGGTGGAACGAAGGACGGGCGATAACTAATCAACACATGTGGGACGGGGTATATATACCTGACGCGAATGGTGGGTTGGTTGTCTTCAATCGACCTCTGCTGTATCTGCCCATCGAACATGGCGTCCAAATCGTTTAACGTGACCGAAAACCCCAGCAAAAATCCCCACCCACTCGAGAACGGGAAGAAGCCTGACCATTGGGTGAAGGCAGATGCCTCTTCATTCACCAACCCGTGGCCGAGTTGGAGATGGATTAAGACCAGCGAAATCTTCAGGGTTAGTCTCACCAGTCTCTCCCGAAAGGCGCCCAGCATGCTGAACTCGGTTGTTTGGTGTGCAGACTGCTATGAAGATGGCAAGGGTGGACATGAATCCGGACCCGAAACTCGTGGCTGAAGCCCTCCCGCTGCGCACTCCAGACTGGGGCACCGAGGTAGACGCTAAAACGAAGAAAGCACCCGAAGACTCGATCAGGGCAACGTGGTTGGGTCACGCCTGCTTCCTGGTTGAGTTTCCCAACCATGGGACGACGAAGACTGAAAGCAACCGTGGGGTGAGGATTCTATTTGACCCTGTGTTCAGCGATCGGTGTTCTCCAGTGGGTTTCATGGGCCCGAAGAGGTACACTAGTGAGTCATTCAGTTGTCGTTTCTAAATATAAAGTATGAGCTGACATGTGGCCAAAGAACCTCCATGCAAGCTCGAGGACCTGCCGGAGATCGATGCTATCGTCATTTCTGTAGGTTTATTCACCGTTACTCTGTTTCATGAGCTTATTTCGGCTCCCAGCACAACCACTACGACCACCTCGACACCCACTCCATCAAAACACTCGTCCAACGTTCACCAGATAGGATCCCACACGTTTTCGCCCCTCTTGGAAATGGACCTCTCGTCAAGTCTCTTGGTATCCCCGAGTCCTCAGCGCACATCATGGACTGGTGGGACTCCAAGCGCTTCGAAATCGATCTTCCCTCCGCCTCCCAACCTGGGACCTCCACCGTTCTCGGTGTCGACATTACTTGCACGCCGTGCCAGCACTTCTCCGGTCGTATGTGGCACGATAACTTCAAGACCCTTTGGGCGAGCTGGTCCGTCGAGGAAGTTGCACCCAAGTCGAAGAACGTGTCTACGGGAGCTGTAATCGACGCTTTGAACCTCGCAGGGAAGTCCCTTTCGAAGGTCTTCTTTGGTGGAGATACTGGATATAGAACTGTACCGGACGATAAGGACGAGAACGAGGTCCCGTACTGCCCTGCATTCAAGGACATCGGAAACGTGTTCGGCAGCTTTGACCTAGCTCTATTGCCAATCGGGTGAGCTATAGATCGTTCATATCTCATATCTGCTTCGTCGGTTACTCAATCTGATACCCGTTTGTGCTTCTTAGAGCTTACTCCCCTCGACCATACATGTCTCCGGTGCACTGCGCGCCTTCCGACAGTGTGCGCATCTTCCAGGACATCAAGGCGAAGAAGGGGTTGGGCATGCATTGGGGGTCAGTTTTCACTTCATTCCTCCAGCTTTCGGGTCTTCGCTGATGTTTTGGCTTCTTTCTTCGATCGTAGTGCCTGGGTTCTTACCGCTGAACCTTTCACTGAGCCTCCCCAGCTTCTCGCAAAGGAATGCCAGAAAGCTGGAATTCCCGAGGAAGACTTCACTGTCTGCGAAATCGGACAGACCGTTTTCTTTTGAGTAGTTCGCTTGTTGTCTCAAGAGCGGAGTTCATTTGTTCTATTTACTTCTGGATTGCGACTGATACTTTCTGTCGTGATGGATCTTTCTGGTGGCTCACTATGCTCTTGATCTATCATGATGTTTCGATACCCATCCTCTAATTATTGCATTCCTCAGACGGTTTGGCGCATCGTGGCCCACTTGAACTTCGTTTTCCTCACACTCGATTGGTCAACACCAGAAGATAATAGATGGATCATGGAAAGATAAGTATGGTACAAGCAAATCACACATCTCATAACAGGTCGTAAATCATCAAGCAACTTGGTACACGAACTCAAATCTTTATCGGTCTCAAGCTTGACCTGGACGTTCCCGCAGTACCTTCCCGTTCTCGTCGTACCATTTGGGAGGCTGCGACGCACCGTTGATTCCGCGTACGATGCACCAAGCTACATGAAGATCTGCCGACAGCTCTCGAGGGTCTATCTCCAGTTTCTCCCCGGTGCATTCCTTTTCGAGGTGGGCCCTCAACCGAGGCCAAGAGGCCGTCCATATTGCACACCACGGACAGATTTGGTACGTCGGCCCGAGCGGCTGCCTCTCTGGTAGTCGTTCGAGTAGGAAGGGACAGACCATGCTGACGTCGAAGTTCGCAGTGGTCGACGGAGTGGGATTAGGCGTTTGGATGGGAGCACTGGTCGAAGATGAGCCCGAGCCTGAGGTAGACGCCTGCGCGTTATCGTTCGTCGACTGCTCTTGATTCTTCTTCTTCCTCTGGGCCTTCTTGCCCTCGCCCCTGGGTTTCCTTGGCTTCTTCTCCTTCGGTGCTGTGGGAGCCTTGGGTTTCCTTTTCCTTGTTTTCTTTGTTTTGCTTGGGGGAGCTGGAGAAGGCGGAGCGCTAAGGCAGTTGGGATAAGCGTTGGGAAAGCCGACTCCCACTACGAGAGGATACTCAGGCTGCATCGCCAGAGCAGGATACTCAGGCTGCATCGTCAGAACAGGATACTCAGGCTGCATCGCCAGAACAGGATATCCATATGGAGTATAATGAGCTACCTGGGCGGGAACGACAGGTGGAGCAATAGGGGTTTCTTGAGCCGCAGAATCGCTAGGAGCCTTCTGAGAGCTGGTTGAGACCTTCCCCGGAGCAGAGGCGGTAGCCGTATCCTTGTTGGATGCGAAGACCATGGTTTTAGACGAAGTGGTCGCCCGAGGAGCCAGCGGAGTAGTCTGAGTCTGAGTCAACCACAGAGGAGGCTTATAACCTCGAGGATAAAATGCTGGGTTGTACCCATTAGTGGCACTGCCGCCGGAAGGTGGACCAGGCTTTGGGGCCCTCTTGCGTCGAACTCTGGTCGTGGTTGCCGAAGAAGCAAGAGGAACCTTCTTCTGAGGACCGCGGCCACTCACAGGTCCGATAGTTGGAGCGTCGGTGGTAGCCACAGGCCTATCTCTGCCAGAACTAGCACCGCTGGAGACCAGAGAGGGCTCAGGGGTAACTACGGACGAAGTTCTTCGGCGCTGCTGGGGCCTAAGTTCGGAGTCGCCATCATCCTCGCAGTCGTTGGTGCATTGTCGCTTTCTCTTTGGGGATGTTACAGGGCTTCGCTGAGAGGGAGGCACCGCTCCGGGAGCATCATGAGATCGCTGAATACTGGGTCTGGGAGGTTGAGGTCCACTCGCTGAAGGAAGGGTGTCAGTGGCCATTGACGAAGTCGTGTCGAGCGCCGCGGAGTCGGAATCATCGCCACCGAATAGATATTCGTAATCCTCTTCTTCAAGTACGTTTGGATCGCTAATGTGATACCGACAATGAGCGGTCAAGGCATAGCACGATGAAACGAAAGTGATCGCTCACCCGTCTTCGTCAGAGCCCACGTCCTCTCCTAGCATTTCCGAAAATGCATCATCGAGCTCACGATCAATAAGGTCGTTTTCGTCTTGCTCATGTTCATCTGGCTCTACGCTCTGAAAACTGAGACTCGATCGTCAAAATGGGAAAGAAGAGGGATGCATCGTACACCAACCTCTCCTCCACCGAAATCACTGGTGACGCAGACGACTCTTGCAGTCGCGCACCTTGCTTTGACTGGGGTTGAGAGATAGTTGTAGCTGATAGACTCTGTGTAGAAAAATGTGCATTGACCGGCAAGTATGTGTTGAGGTCCAAGCCTCTGGGTGAACGACGCTCGGACATCCCTCCTCGTCACAAAATAGTGGAGAGGAAGAAAGGTGGTAGATTGAGAAAGAAAGCCGACGGAATATCTCCACGCCTTAAATACTGTGGCGAGAACGTGATCCCGCTTTGGCTCGCCAAGTTTGTTACCCGAGGCGTGACTCAAAATGTGCTCTCCTGTTGCTGTTGCGTTGCCTGCCACTCAGGCACCATTGTATTTTGGTATACCTCATTTAGTTTTGTACACACATTTTGATGCCCCTCCCGCATTAGAAAATGTAGAAGAGCCACAACAGTACTCGTCACATACGCATCATAATTGCTTTGATTCACAGGCGCCGACGCCTCGCTTTGACGCAAATCTCCCTTGATCGTTAATTTCAGCAGTGCTACCCTGAGCTGCACTTCGAGAATATACCCTGTATGTCTCTGAAAGTTGGAATGGCTCATGGTACGCCGGTTTCGAGTGTTTTTCTCTTAAACAGATGATTGAATCGGGAACTCAAAAAGGCAATCAATGTCGCAAGCGAACGACCGGCGTCTGTATAAGCGCTTTGATCACGCACTTGCTCAGTGCGTTCAGCCATCCCGTGCCTGGGCTCTAACACCCAACAACGCGTGGCATGCGTCATCGTGGGGACTAGAGACGTTCATGCGCCCACCGCAAAACTACACAGAATGTTGCACATTGTCCAAGTCCGAATGAGTCCGTGACAATACATTGTTCTAGAACACAATGTCATCGCTGTCCATTGATCGTTCAAGCATCGCAGATTCGCAAGCGGCAAAGGCAATACCACTGTGAACGCTCTCCACACATCCTTTCCTCTATCCGCCAAAATGGAACATCCCAAGCTGCTGAGCTCTGTGTGAGTCATACGCAAACTCGTATCCTTCAGGGAACTTGATCTTCTTGGTGGCAATCTCCACCGCAAGGCCTTGGCAGATCTCATATGCATTTCCGTACATCAGCTGAAGTTGTTGTTAGCTCTATGAGTACAAAAAGTATGTAAGGTTAGTAGACTTACAAAGCCCGGAGTATGCACTGGCACTTCATCGACTGTTATAGTAGGTGGATAATAGAACCAGCCGTCCGAGGGATGATCGGCATTGACGATCCTGTAGACACCCCAGGCATTGTCAGCAGCAAACATTTCTCTCATGAGAGTGCTCAACTAACCTATAGCATTTGAAGTCTTTGGGCATGGGATCTGTCGTATTAAATTGCTTGCGCCATTCTGCTTCAGTGAACTCGACTGGCTCGAATTTCCAGGGTACCCTTTTGCCGGTGCCGTATTCGTCCATCCACGATACGTACCTGTGGTGGCCTCCCCAGGAATTCTCAGATTGCTGATAGAAAGAGGGGTATTCGGTCCAGCTCGGTAAGGCAAAGTCGTCCAGACCGATGATTTGCTTCCCATTTGCGAGCTCTATGACAACTGGCTCGCCGCCCAAGAGATCCATGGTGACGTTCTTGTTCCTGGCGTCCTGTTTGACCACCCACTAACAATATTTGAGGTTAGAATCAGCGACTCATGAAGTGCAAACTGCGAGAGTACTTACACCATTTCCTATGACGGTATCATTCGCCGCGTCATACGGTGCCATGTACTGAAATCCAGTGGACTTAATAAACTTGTCTCCAGCATTCGCATGAGCGTTCGGGGGGTTGAAGCATCGACCCAAAGATCCAGTGGCCACAGTGGAAGTACCCGACACGGAGCCGGCCTCTCCGAGTCTAGTGTGCTTGTTCCAGTGGGCGAGGTTAGAAATGTGATAATATCCGGGCGCGATGGCGTCAATGGGATGGCCTGGATGGGAGCCATAGCTTGGGTATTCGACTCGAATGGGATGGGTATGGTGGTCCTCAGCTTTTCCATGACCGAATGGCTGGCTATAGGTACCGCTGAGCCCTGACCCACCGCTATGATGAGGGGGTGGTCCTCCGTAGTAAGAGAATCCGGCACTTCCGTGAGAGGGGAAAGGCATCCGAGTCGCACGTCAGAGGTTCAGGTGAGAGGAGGTAAAGAACTGGAGTCGCCGGTGAAGAGTGAAGACGACGAGCAATCCCTTTATAGAGTCCGCCAAAGAAGATAGGCTGGAGGATCTAACTTTCCTAGTTTCAGTAGACGATTTTTGAAGACAGCTTCCATTCCCCAACAGTTAGGCCAGGTAGTCATCATAATGAAAGGTACTGGGTGATTGAGCGATCCGTACTAGTAGTTGTTGGGGCATCAGTTGACAGTTTATCCTTTTCTTCCGCGGTAGAAATAAAACCAGAACTACGGGGGAGAAAGTGGAGGAGAAATCGGCCCTCGGTGCGTTGAAGTCAGACGTTCAAGTCAGTGAGGAAGTCTAGACTTCGGGTTCTTCGTGGGTACAAACTAACATAATAGTAACACGGCATCGGCAAGCGACCCGAGACCGAATTGGACCGATCACTGTCACACGTCACCGGTTCACCCTGACCAACCGCAGTTCCATTAAATCGTCTCCGTTATCGACTAGCTTCGGGCTTCACGATCTATACCCCAGGTATGGTATTCCTCTTTCTATTTACTATCACCGTGACCAACGAATCCCAGGAACATATGGATGAATAGGAGCCAGGTTTATGCCAATCCAAACGGGCCCGTACAAATACCAATCTATTGTGCTCGACCATTGAATTACCGCATTTCACGACAAATTACCACCTTTAAACCTCAAGATGGTGGGACTCAACTCCTGTCGAGATGAGCATAAACAACCTTGGCCGTCAAAATCACGAGGATGCTCCAATACGTTTGGAAGCTTTAAGCTTCGCCTTTCAAACTTCACTCTCCAAACTTGGGTAGTTATCTACCTGCTATGGGTTCCTACCCTAGCAAAAGCGCAGAGTATTGGCCTCTCAAACGATCAGATTAACTCTGTTAGCGCTCGTTTAGCCGAGGCCGCTCAGGCTAGGTAAGTGCTAACCATGAGCCCATGTAGCTCGGTGTTTCCTGATTCTGTATACCTTCCATTCGCGATGATTTAGCTGGGAGCTAGGAACTCGAGCCCAAGCCATTCTCGAACTAAACGCCACCCAGTACAGCGTCTTCTCATCAAACTCTGTACCACCATCGAGCAATGCAGTCGAAGACGACTCAATGGAACCGATATGGGGCATTGCAAGGAGGATCATGGGCCAGTGGAATGGGACGAGCGGTGGTAATTAACCCTCCTATTTCACCTTGTTTTCTTCCTGCTAACGGCTACTTCGTAGGCTCGCCACAACCCCTCATGCCTGACGGCTCCGCCGCTGACCCAGCTTCGAATGGTGTCACTATTCTTATGGCCAATTGGACTGGCCTCGCTGCCAGGGACTCGGGCTCCAACTCGAGTCTGAATTATGACTATGCAGCAGCTGCAAAAAGTCAACTCGACTTCTTATTTAGCAGCAGCGTTCCTAAAACAAGCGATGGTGCGATTTCTCACCGTGTAGACCAGTTGCAGTTATGGTGAGTGGTCTAGACTCCCTTGGGCTCCGCTTGATTAGGCACTGACACGCGCAGGTCCGACTTTGTATACATGGTCCCCCCATTCCTTGCTTACTATGGCGCTGTAACACGCAATCGGACGCTTCTAGTAGAAGCCTACAACCAATGCAAGCTATACCGAAGCTATCTGCAAGATGAGAAGAGTCGGCTTTGGCGACACGTACTTCTGGGGACAAGTGGCATCGATGAAGGGTTCTGGTCGACTGGTAAGCGCTCGTTCTATATTTATTGCTTCCTCAAGTTATCGGCGCTACGGCTCAGTGACGTCAGTTTGTTGCTTTCGGAGTGGGAGTGCGAAGTTGCTCGCCTGTCTGTTCCTGACAGAAGCTGTCATCAGTGGGAACTGCGACCCATGCGCCTGTAATTCTTCCTTCCAACGATCCACCCCTTCCGAAGTTTTCCCTTCGTGATCGTCGCTTAGACATCCCTAACGCTATATCGTGTTGCAGGAAATGGATGGGCTGCAGCAGGCATGCTTCGCGTCCATGCCACCCTCACGAATAACGAATATGCGAATACCCTCAAGAACCAAAGGAGAGATTTGCAGAAGTGGGTGGAAGAAATCCACAAAGCAATGTACTCTGTCGTCGTAAGTCACCATCCTCCAACCTCGCATTTTCCTTTCCCAGTGACTCTAACTCGCCTCGACCAGGACGACACGCAGATCTTCACCAACTATGCAGACCAACCACCTTCAGCTCCCCGAAACTTCTACGACGCCTCAGGTACCTCGCTCGTTGCCGCCACCGTTTACCGGGCCAGCCTCCAATATGCTGGGAGCAGGTACAAATATATGGGAAACGCCGAACGAGCATGGGCTAGCTTAGTAAATTCGACTGGTTCGACCTCCTCGAACAGCTCAGCTCCTTTCGCCAATTTCACGCACTTCACCCCAGAAGGTTGGTTGACACCGGTGGTGAACCCGCATAGCTATGGGCTGGAAGGAAATATGAGCGCAGAGGGCCAGTCGTTTGTTGTCATGCTCGCTGCTGCGAGGAGGGATTGGATAGGGGTGAATGGAGAGTATAGTGCTGGAGTGGGTCGGTGTCAAGGCGTGTTTGTCTCAGGATTGGTTGGTGGACTTATCGCAGTGGTGGTGGGTGCCATGACCTTCGTCTTATGAGGTGGTGATTGCGATGAGAGAGGTTGGATTGGCTTGTGCCATTGGCAGGCAGTTTCGGCGCGACTTTAGATTACAGGTGCGCGTCTCAATGGTAAAGATGATCTTTCGTCCTTTTCCAATCAACATAGTCTTCTTTATTGTACAATTATTTAGACTTATAGAGATCTCTCGTTCGCATTCGTATGCACATATGTGCATCATAGACGACCCTTGAATTTTCTACGGTTTTGCCCCGGTATGGTACTGCGTGTGCCACTTGTACCCAACGACTCACGAGTCCCTGTGTTTTGTGCCACAGAGGATCACGTTATATGTGCAAATGGTCAGGCGCGCTACGCGCCTGTAACGTGAGGGTCGCGACTCGCGATCCTTCGTTGATCGTTGGTTGATCGTTGTCGCGTTGACGCGCGCTGCAGTTGAGTCATTTGTCCTTTGTCAATCGCCACACGATTTGCTGTGTGGCCTTATCACCAATACCATCAAATTGTCATCGGCTAGCAGCTTGCTAGCAGCCCTTTGTCTCGAGCGCTCAACCGTCCTTGACAATGTGCTGAGAGACGACCACACTCGGTTTTGAGGACAAGACTGCCATGGTATAAATACGCGGCGGCTTGCCACCAGCGTTCAGCTCACCTTTCTCTTTCCCCCCCAATCATCTCCCCCGAAACACACCTCTACGCCTGAACGCCAGCCATATCGGAGTACCGAATACAGTCATAGCAATGACTGACAATATCACACCCCCGGTCTTACCATCGGTAGCCACTGAAGAGGATCAAGGACTCTGGAGCCACGACTTGTTCGGAGACGATCCGTCCCAGTTCGCTTTCAGTGGCTCAGATGATTACTCTTTGCAATTGCCTTTCGACGGCTATCAGCTGCCCACCGAAGAGTATGCTGGAGATGATGGTACCTCTGTAGAAGATCCGCACCAGTTCTCGAGCAATGATCCAGATGGGCTGGCTTCTTACGCGCCTTTCGACGACTTTGGGCCGCCTCCTGAAGGGTATGCCGAACATCTCGACTTTATTGGGGAAGAGGAGCTGGCCCAGTTAATGAGCAGTGGTCAATGGATGCTGGTACCCTATATTCCGTCCGAAGATGATTGGTTCTCCGCCGAAGAGTACCCTGTCGACCCGTACACCTCAGTGGAAGACGTTCCATCCCACTTTTCGACTGGTGGCCAAGATGCACTCGCCCCACCCTATGTGGCTGCCGGCGACGATGGGTCAGACGAACTTTCTCCTCCAATCAATTTGCCACACGCTGACTCCCTCATCCGATTTTAGATGGGGCTATTCCGAAGGGAACGAGGGCTATGCTCAGCCTGAGGACGGAATCCTCAGCCCTCTGGAGCTCGCCTCTGGTACCCATTTGCTTAACCCTGGGGAGCTCGACGCCGGAAGGTGAGCCTGATTTATCAGTAAAAGCCCGTTCGAATGCTGATTCTGAGCTTTCTTAATCGTACAGCTTCGCTGACAACTTGAGCGACCACGCAAGCCTCAATTCTCTTCACGAGGAGAATTTCAGCGACTTCGGCAGCGCGTAAGTCATGGTGTACTCAACCCTCGGCCTGGTCTACGGTACTTACTAGACGTAGTTCCAGCACTTACGATTACGACTACTATCTCCCTCAACATCAAGCTCAGGACCCGGAGGCCGGTTCTTCGAATTCGCTTGATCCATGGGCTGTGGCGAACGAGCCGACGGACGGGGCATCGATATCGAGTTCAGGGCCCTGGTTCGCCGTTGATAACGACGAACAAGAGTCCGTTAGTTCGCTTGATGAAGCGGCGACTCCCCAAGACCTTCACGATTGGCCCGCTCATCCCGGTTCCTTCAAAGACGTCGGTTCGACTAGCAAGGCGGAGGACGATCACGAGTCTGAAGACCCTCACAGGCAGGGAGAAAGCGACCACCTACAATTTCCGTTGTCAATCTTGGCCTTGGAAAGGGCCAGCACTCTCAGCGACGGCTCAGATTATCGACGGGCCTTAGCTGCAGCCATCGACGGCTTCCGTGCCAAAGCCACCAAGTCCGACTACGATGAAGGAGAGAAGAGCAAGCGAAAGAACGAAGAAACGGGGGAGCCCAGCCGCAAGAAGAAACAACACCTCCGACTGATCTCAAGGAACGGAAAAGCTCGAAAGGAGAGCTTGTACTCCATCGAAACCTCCAACGACTGGGAGTTCCAATGCCCACTTCCAAGCAAATCAGGGGAGCGCGCTTGTTGCGGGGTGTGGACGAATGCGAAGGACGCCCAGAGCCATCTCGAGCAGTTTCATCATGGTTTCCCCGAGCGCGACTCTGATGGAGCTGGGTACCACTGTCCCGTGTCCAAGGGTCTCGGCAAGGTATGCGGGAAGCGCCTCAAGATTGCTTCGCATTCGGGAGGAAGACCAGCCATTTACTCGTTGAAGAAGCATCTCCTCTCTTCAAGATACCATCCGGGCCTTTCCGGGAGAAGGAAGGGGTCGACGAAGGTTGGAAGCTACCCGACATACGTCTGTAGGTACCCGGGTTGTGGATACGAGTCCATGACCTACGTTGGCGGCGAGTTGTCGAGGATGAGAGAGCATTGGGCGCTGGCCCATAATCAGCCAGGAGGATCCAGAGCATGTGGTGAAGAAGATGACGAAGACAATGAGGAGGACAAGGGAGAAGAAGCAACGGAGGGGGAGGAGGATGAGGAGGATGAGGCCTTAGAAGACAGGGAGGGCTCCGAGCATTATGCTGATGGGCTCACGACGTAGGACTTGGCTTGAACGGACGTCGAAAACTTTTCTCATTTTCCTTTGATTGTAAAATATATTTATCCAAATTCGTAGTTTCCAAGAGTCTCGGATCGAAGATGAATTTTCCTCATCCAAAAGCTTAAGTACGGCGTCGGACCTGCCCACACACATGTGAGAATTTATTGTAGAGCTTCGGTTCACTATATGACCAAGTACCGGTACGTACCTCAAGCCTAAGCGACCAGCATGGAACGGTTGAGATCCTCAAGGTCGTGAAAGAAGCTCCATCTCTCCTCCACGACGAGTCTCGGTGTCGGTCTTGTAGCTTTGAAATTGAATGTTGGGGCTGACTGGGTCGAACAGGATAGTGGAGACGATATTCCGGGTTCCTGGGTCTTCTGCCCTCTTCATATCGAGCAGTAGCTTGTTGGACAGTATCGGTATGATGAGTACAAGTCTGCTTTGAGTGAGACGCGGGCGGTGAGCAGGAGATCAAGTTGCTGTACGCACATGTTGATGATGCGGAATTTATCGTTGATCTTGAGGAGACGAGTAGTTCAATGAGGCAGTGGTTCCATTAATGACGAGATAGGCACATACCACAGGGCCTGGAGCGGAGGCGACGGCGTAAACCAACCAGATTGCTGCAGAGATTCAAAGGTCAGACTACGTCGATTACCAAACATCGTGAAAACATTTGGACATACAGAACGCCGAGAGATAGTACATCCCGCCATCGCGCCGAATGACCTTGATCAAAGAACCGTTATGTCTCCTATAGCTTACCGCAAGGGTCACAAACCCAAGGACTGCGGCCACTGTTGGAACATATTAAATCACATATCTCTGAACAGGAGCAAACGGGAGAACGAACGCACATGCGGTTCCAGTGCACATCACAACAGCTGCGATGAAACGATAAGTGCTTGAATTTGGATGAGGGTCGCGAAAGTAGCAACTATAGCCGTTTTGGAATAGAAGATGCTGTAGAGGCGTATCTGGTTCGTGAGCTTCGTTGGCAGATGCCGCCACATCTATATCAATTGGCAGTCACCATAGAGGGTACGGAAGAACCCACCGTGTTGAAAACCCATGATGATCAGAATGATGATAGGTATCGCAAGCGTCTGATGGTCTCGTCAGATACGGACAGTGTCGATCCAATCGAGGAGAACGGGACCGATAATCACCACATATATCGCTGCCATACCGAGGAGATATGCTCTCCTTGCCTTCAGAAGGGCGTAAAGGCACACGACAAATGTGGCTGGATGCCGTTGAGTCTGACATTGAAGCATTAAAGCCTGTTCTCGACACTGACCTTCTGCTGCGGAATTGGCAAAAAAATACGTGACTGAAGCCAGGTCAATATTCTCCTAGGGCTGGGCATTTGGCTGTGTTGAATTCACGCACTTTGACTGATATGATGGCAAGCATTGCAAATCTAGGAAGAAGGTACAGCAGAGTTAAGCGAGAACAGAGAAAGCAATCGATCATTTTCACCTGGGTACTGAGACGGATAGGGAGAGGTAGAAGAACTGGAAGCAGGCAGCGGACAGATTAGGCATTGGGGTGGGCGCATTGGAATAGCCACTCACAAAGAATATATGAGATATCTGAAAGAACCGTGAAATATCTTGTCGTAAGAAATAGAATCTTTCCCCAGATGTGCTTTTGAGGCCAGACTTCGGCCACCTAGAAAAAACACGCATGTGTAACGGCTCAAAAATGATACGATCGCGGAGAAGAGATACCTCCTGGTCGATAGTTGTCACGACGTAGTACGTCTGGGGATCGTTAATCTCTTTGAAAGGCGCTGCAGAACAGAGGGAAAAGGCTCACGAAGGCCACACACCCAGAGACTGAAACATTTTGGAACGTCAATCAGCCTGCACGACAGGTACTTCAATAAAGGGAGCATTACGCTGCACGTACTACGGAGCAATGATTGTCAGTACACCTTGTCGAGCGAATGAAGTGGAAAAGGTGACGAACGTCGTGGACTATTCGATCCGCTAGCTCCACAGAAAGGACACGAGGATCGGCGAGGTCCATGGTGTAGGTTGCGCTCGAAGGCTCGATACCAATCAACGTGAAAGAGTGCGTCGCCGCTCTCCAATGTCATATTAAGTGAGAGTGTTGATAGAGATCGACCATCGATACCCCTGCAGCACAGCTCGAGGGAACGGTCGCTGCTCGATACTTGTGGGAACACTTTGGACGGAGATCCTGCAAGACCAATGTTGAGAACATCCGAAGCCGAGGAAGCCGGAGAAACGGTGTAGCCATCGAACACAGCATCACTTCTCGAAGGCTTCCAGTGTGAGTCGTGCCACTTCATTTAGCCAAATTATGGGCAGGAGAACGGCGAGAACCCTCGAAGGCGGGAGGTGAAGTAAAGGTATCCTCCAAGAAAAGAAGAGAGTATGACAAGGGAGGGATTGGCTATAGTCCTCGAGGACGCCAAGCTAAGAGTGTGTGAGCCTGTGTGTCGATGTTGAGAGAACATTGGAAGTTGGTTCGCAATCAGCTCGAAGGACACGAACCATGCGTCCCAAGATCACCAAGGAAACACGGGGGACAACGAGAGAGAAGCAATGGAGGAGGGCGAGGGCAGGAAGGCGAGGCTGTGGAAGTGGGGCGAGTTCAGAAGGTGGTCATGATAACAGAGTCCCGCGATTTAGGACTTGAGCGGACGTCGAAAGCTTTGTCGTCTCCATATTTTATTAAATATTACCATTAAATATACGTACTCTCTGAGAGGTTCTTATTGAAGATGGGTATTCGTCATTAATAGTGTTTAAGGCGTCGGATATTCCCTGAATCAAGCGTACACGCATCCGTTAGAGACTTCAGTGCACAACAGTGGGGATAGGCCGTACCTTTGACAAGCAACGGTCGGGATTTTCAAGATCTTGAGGACAGTTCTATTTCCACTCCTTCACGAGTATCGGAGTCGGACTTGTAGGTTCGAAATTGAATGTCAGGGGTGATAGTATCGAAGAGAATTGTGGAGACGATGTTTCGAGTTCCCGGGTCCTCGGCCCTCTTCATATCAAGCAGCAGCTTGTTAGATAGTATCGGTATGATGAGCGCAAGTCTGCGTCGAATGAGACAAGGCCATCCATGAGATCAAGCTGCTACACGCACACGTTGACAATGCGATATTTATCGTCAATCTTGAGGGACATGAGTATACTTCGCGGTCTGAGATGAGGTTAAGCCGAGCTTGGTACGTACCACAGGTCCAGGAGCGGAAGCAATGGCATAAATCAGCCAGATTGCTGGAGGAAGTCGAGACAAATCATGAGGGTGAGAGGTCGTTTGAATCGGGGGAACATGGTCCAGAGGCTTTCGACGTACAGAACGCTGAGAGATAATACATCCCGCCATCGCGCCGAATGATCTTGATCAAAGAGCCGTCATGTCTCCTGTAGCTCACTGCAAGGGTCACAAACCCGAGGATTGAGGCCACTATAGTGTACAACAGATCAATCTTGAAGAGCGCCAGATACAGAGAACTAACGCACGCGCTGTTCCAATACACATCACAATCGCCGCAACGAAACGATACGTGCTCGAGTTTTGATTGGGGTTGCGGAAGTAGCAGCTATAACCGCGTTGGGATTGAAGGAGCTGGAGAGGTGTTTCTGGTTCAGTAGCTTCGATGGCAGATGCCGTCATGTCTATATCAAATGCTACTCGTCATCGAGGGAAGAAGGACGAGACCTACCCTGCTGGAAGCCCACGATGATCAAAATGATGATAGGTATTGCCAGTGTCTAAGATCCTCGTCGAATACTCTGAGTTTCAGTCGAATCGACCGGAGTGGAACTGATAAATACCACATATATGGCTGCCATGCCGAGGAGATATACCCGCCTAGCCTTCAAAAGGGCGTAAAGACACACCACAAAAGTTGCTGGAAGCATCATTGAGTCTTTCTCGAAGTCACATGCGTTTTCGGGGCGCTGACCTTCGGCTGCGGAGTTGGCCAAGAAATATGCGACTAAAAGCCGCAACATGTGAGTATTCTTCCGTGCGGGATTCGGCTGTGTTTGCGTACTTTGGCTGATATGATGACAAGCATTGCAAATCTGGAAAGGGGTTGAGAGTTGAAGTTGAGCCAGACCAGAGAGAATGATCAGTCATGTTCACCTGCGTGCTGAGACGGACAGGGAGAGGGAGAAGAACTTGGATGTAGAGAACAGATTAGCGTGTAGGAGTGGGCGCCTATTGAAATTGCCACGTACAAAGGATGTATGCGATGTCTGAAAGGACTGTGAAGTATCTTGTTGTGAGAAATAACAGCTTCCCCCATATGTGCTTTTGAGGCCAGACTTCGGACACCTAGCAGAAAATGCATGTGTCACGATTCGGGAACCACACAATGGGCAAAAAAGATATACCTCCTGGTCGATGGTCGTAACCACGTAGTACGTCTTAGGACAGATTAGCTTCTTTGGAAAGGTCGCAGAACAGAGGGCAAAGACTCACAAAAGCTACACATCCAGAGACTGCGGCACTTATCAGCCCGCATGACACAGACTTCGTTTAGGGATCTGGAAGCGCCTTACGCTGCACGTACTGCCGGAGAGTGACTGTCAGTATACCGATGCGTATGAGGTGAAAAGTGACAAACGTCTTGAACTCTCCGATTCGCTAGCTCCACAGAAAGGAGATGAAACTCAGCGAGGTCCATCGAAAGCTCGATCCCAGTCAGAATGCTTCAGTAACATGAGCAACAATGATAGAGATCGGACTCTTGCAACCTCCAGCATGCCCGGACGGCGCCTCCGAGTTGATACTTGTGGGAAGAAAACCGGACGGACATCACAACTTCAAAGAACGTCCGAAGCCGAAGAAGTCGGAGAAATGGTAGGGTGCCACTTTAATAAGACAAGTTAAATGTAGTCGGGAGAACGGCGAAAACCTGCTACCCTGCTGGTGGGGGATGGCTGAACTAGAGGTGCTTCTCCAAGAAAAGAAGAGAGGATGAGAAGAAAAGGGTTGGCTTCACCGCTGTAGTCCTCGAGGATTCCACGGTAGGATTCTGTGAGCCGCACAGAATGAAATGGGGCAGAAGACCACCTTCAAGGATATGAAGGTTGAACGTGAACGTTGAAATGCAAGGCAGGCTACGATGGGCAAAGCGCCGGAACGCTTTGGTCCTAACAGCGACAAATACGTGTGTGCGGCTGATTTCGGCCTTCGGCCTTACCAGGATCCGACTCGGAGTCTGTCTGTCCCAACTTTTCTGAGGTCAGTTTGTTGTCCAGATAATATCGTAAATTGTCCATCGTAGCGAGTCGTAAACACATCAAGCTTTGTGTATGTCTGTAGTAAGCCAAGTCCAGATGAGAGTCCAAAATATAGTCATGGTCGAAGTCCAAAAACGAATGTTCAAACGAATGCAGCGATGAGGACAGCAAGAAGGAAAGTACAAACGGCGATGTTTACACTGGGTTGGCAATCACTTCGGCGCTGCTGCTTCCAGCTTTCTCGCAATTAAGGGTGCTTGGCGAGTTGCTGGAAGGCAGCGAAGTTATTGGGACCAGACTCGACAGCGTTGATAGAGAAGACCATTCCAGACTGGCAATGGTTGACTTGCCCGCAGTATCCCCAGATCGGAGCGGTCTGTTGCACCGTGTTAAGAGAAACGAGATTTTAGAACAAGGCAAGAGTACGTACGTCGTTAATCTGGAGTCGGAAAGTGGGGAAGTCAGTGGTGTCAGCGGCGACGGGTTGGCTGTAAGTGTCCATCAATATAAAACGGGCATGCGGGACTTGAAAGTTGAGACTCACAAGCCAGACTTAAAACCGGGCTCCAAGGGGGCACATGGGTTGTGGAAGCTGGACTGGGTCACGGTGTGGTTCTTGGGACGGAACTCGAAGACGACGGTATCGCCGACAGCGGCAGTAATGTTTGCTGGGGAGTAGGCGAGCTGCCCGTCAGCACCCACGAGAATGCGGTGTTCCTTAGGAGCGACGGCATGAGTAGGCGCAGGTGCAGTATACACTGCGTAATGGTTGGGAACCGTAGTGGGAGTATAATGGGGCCCAGGTGCAAGAGTGTATGTGGGTGCGGGTGGAGCAACAGCAGCGGTTCCGTTGCGAGCAATGGCCAAGTCCCTGAACGCTTGGAAGGACTGAGGATCGTGGTCTGCTGGAGGATTGATGGCAAACACCATTCCTGAGCCACAGTGTGCAGTCTGTCCACAGTAAAACCAGAGAGGTGCGCCATTGTTATCGGGAACGTGGAACTCTCGAACGGGAAGAGGGTTTGTGTCAGGTGCGACTGGGATACTGATCCCCTGTCAGTACGCCTGGCCACAGAGAACGATAGAAAGACATACAAGCCTGTCCTGAACCCGTCGGCTAGACCCACGCAAGGTGGATCGAATGCAGACTGGGTAACAGTGTGATTCTTCGGGTTGCTAATGCAGGGGTATTCTCAGCGAAAAGACCGATAGAGAGATGAAGATTGAACAGACAAGTGGAACCGCACAATGTCCCCTGGGGCAGCGTGCACGAAGGGCGGGTCATACACAAGTAGGGCGTTCGGTCCAACGTTGACATCGAGGATGGCACCGCTGACAGAAGTAGCCAGCATGGCGAGTGAGAGAGTAACGATGGAGGAGAGCATTCTCAAACTAGATCGTCGTCGTTGGTAAATGGAACTGAGAAGCTAGACAGGAGAGAAAGAATGAGGAAAGCTGGACAGAACCGTCCTCTCTTTATACCAATGCAGTCCGTTTGCCTTGCTTCGCGTGCAGGGCTAATGCCTCATCTACTATACCAGACCAGATGTGCGTGCCCTGCAGCTGAAAGCGCTGTATCGGGTTTCACGGATAGCCAAGCCTCAATAGGTGGTGAGGCAAATCGAATACCGCCATCCTATTGAGTAGGCGGCTGAAGCCTGAAAGGCATTCGGTACCACTTCTTGGGTTCATTATTGAGTAAATTCACTGCCAACGAGGTTGTGGCAATCCAATGTCAAACACCGCTGGCGTGTAGCCTACTATTGTCTCGATCAATTCCAAGTTCTACGGCATTCTAAATTTAAAGAAGAACGTGAACTCACTTGCTTCGAGTAGACATTCAAGAGAATCATCAAAGGCCTACACATACTGTGAAGTCATTGAACGAGCTAGGATGCGGCAAATTTGCTGGCGAACGGAACAGTTCATCTTTGCCATCTGATGCATTTGCGCAGTTTGAACATCGGCAAAATCCGTCTGTGGTCCGTGCACCCCTACGTGATGTAATGGCTTTCTGGCTTTCAAGTTCTTGCCCTGGAATGCTCTCTTTCGAACTGAATCTCTGAACTCGACACAAATTTGACGCGTCACACTCGTGCCTGCTTGCTGATCGATGATGAAACAGCGCCCAGCCAGGCATGTCAAATGTCCGCACACTATGGAGCAACGTTCCAGGAGTCAAGTTGACGGCGTCGGAACTTGATCAAACACATAATCCGACTTCTGGTCTGCTATTTCACCGACAAAGTCAGGTGGGTTGCAGATACAGTAGAGCCCTCAGCCATACGCCTATCTTTCAACTAGATTCCAACAGCGATGAAATGATTGTGCTAATGGGATACATTCAGAATGTCAATGAAAGGCAGCTGAACGCCCCTCGCTTTCCCGTTAATTCAATTTTAAACCCTTCCGGCTTGCTGGACACAGACATGCCTGTCAGTAAACTCAGGAATCAGGGCGCTCACCTACATCCGCCGATGCGCCCATGAGGCCTCGGGGGGAGGCAGTGTTGACGATTACCCGGGTTGTACGGGGGCGCCAGTCTGAACCCGCGGATTCGCAGTCAAAAACACGTCCATGACCAAGGTGCTACGGGCATCGGACAATGTTCGAGCCTACAAGGCCGAGCGTCCTGAGGATAATCGTAGGGCCTCGAAATGTCGGTTCAACCCCACGAGCTATGCCTCTAAAGCCAAAGTTTCGCTGTTACCATCCGGCACCATGAATCACCCATTTGGCTCGAGAAGCGGGTGTTCACTCGGCCTGTCAATGAGGTACGTTCATTGGGCTTCTAGGTTTCTAAGCTGGTGCCACAAGGTTACTAATATTAAGAGCCCTGTGGACGCTAATCACCTTTCGAAGCTGCGTAATCCATCCGAGCGCAGGAATAGCTCAGCGTCGTCGACGGAGATATCGAGAACCAAAGGGGCTGTTTTGCGCGCCCGTTATTCTGTTCAGCCGACTCCAACTATTTTTTCTAGTTAAAAAGCCCTACTTTAAGCAGGATGAGTTGTCAGAGCTTGCTATCTCTTCAAGTGTTGCGTCTCTTCCAAAGACATGGCTTCTCCAAGCATTTCTCGACTCTTTTCGCTTTTTCTCCTGATGACGGCGGCTATCGCAACTCCCTCACAGGGTGCATCGAGCTCTATATCTCCTCTCGGCGGCAAATGCTCTGAGAACCTTCTACCCGTTCATGTCTCTGCCGTAAACAGGGTTATCCAGCTTGACTCGCCTCGCAATCAACAGGAGCTTACCGACTTCGTGACTCGCTGGACCAGCGCGACCTCTAATGTCACTTCAGAGGTAGTGCAGGGCGATGCCCCGATTAATGCGACGTACAATATATGGACCCAGCTTTGTGTGCCTACGAACGGAACTGCTTCAAAAACGGTAGAGTTGGCAGTCCATGGGTGCGTAGTATCTACTCTCAGCTTCTCTTACTGACAGCATTCCAGTATCGGTCCCGATCACTCCTATTGGACCCTAGGTGGCCGCGGCTCAAAGTATAACTACGTTGAGGCTGCTTTGAAAGCTGGGCGTGCCATTCTCGTTTATGATCGATTGGGTATGTCAGATGAAAGTTTCATCGACAATTCGCCGTGGTTATTGATTACAACTCTCTACCTGTAGGAGTGGGAAAGTCTGCAAAGCCGGATGGAATTTCGAAGGTCCAGACTGCGACCGAGGTCGAAATAGCAGCGCAACTTGCCAAATACCTTCGAGGAAATCCTCAGGGCCATAACTTCAGTCGTGTGATAGGCATTGGTCATTCTTACGGAAGGTATGACATATCTGCAGTCTTTTTTAATTATGTACTGACGACTTGATCGCCAATTGCAGTGTTCAGCTTGTCGGCGTGGCCGGCAAATATGGCAATCTTCTGGATGCGACAATCTTGACTGGCTTCTCGACGTCTGATCAATTTGTCTTGCCCGCGATAGCCACTTTCGGGTGGGAAATTGCCTCTTTGAACAATCCCAAGAGATTCGGTAAGTTTCTCTCCAACTAATACTAAGCCTTTCATAACAAAAACTTCGTAGGAGGACTGCAATCTTCGTATATTACTCCCCATGATATCAGCAACATTCAGCAGAATTTCTTCCGGTTTGGAAACTACGACCCTGGTCAGCGTATTTCGTCTCTGAGCCTCGCAAACGTCAAGTGCTGATCGCTTTTACAGCTATCCTTCAAGCAGCAGAGGACACGAAGTGGACTGCAACGCTGGGAGAGCTGTTGACTCAGGGGGCATCACCCGCTTTCAACTACACCAATCCAGTACTCGTGGTTACCGGAGACAAAGACTAGTGAGTATGATATATTCCCCGACTGCTATGCGTTGCTCACCTCCCGGCTCAGCATCTTCTGTGGTGGAAACTGCTACCAGAAGACGGCTGACGGAAGTAATCTGATTGAAGGAAGCAAAGTACTATTCCCCAATGTTTCTAACTTTTCTACGATCATTCCGGCCGAGGTCGGTCATGGCATCAACTTCCAGCTGAACGCTGCGGACACGTACGCCAGAATTAATGGCTGGGTTGCTCAATTGGGATGAAGCCATTAGAACCAGTGCTACATTTCAAGTCCAGTGTGCTAAGATCTCGAAGGCATACTCTATATTACTCCGGTCTGTATACCCATCTATGTTATTCAATAGCCTACTATCGTTCCTTATCTTTTCCGTTGTCGACATGCAAGTCTACGAGTACCGCATCGATCAATGATTGCGAGTAAGTACATTACTTCTACTCAGGGTATAATCTAGATCCAACATCTAAAGTGAAAAACGGGGTACGGGTAGCACGGCTAGTCTATGAAACAGGGCAACGTGTCTATGCACTCCCAAATTTGGCGCAACGTCGCCTTTCGGTCGAACCGCGCAGAGTTGCAGCCCGGGGTTGGACAGATAGCCGTCCAACAGCCGTCTGCTTCTGGACACGAGTCTTCACCCTTCACTAGCTTCAAGATTGTCGTTCCAGCAGGTATCCGATTGAGCTCTTTCATCAAAGCTAGTTTGAAGTTACGCCACAGGTCGTCCTGTGGATGGGCAGTGCAACAGCAGTCACAGAAATAGAAAGATCTAAAGGTGAAAACTCGTCAATTAGACATAGAGGGTTCCGGCGGAAGGAAGTGATAAGATCTACGCACGAATTGCCGCCGGTAAACCGCGTCGGGCTGTCCAACAGTTTTCTAAACATCCAACAGCGTTTGTTCCGAAGTTCTCGCAGCAACTGCGCGTCTTTCTGTGGGATTTGCTGAAGGATATCTAGGTGTGCGGGAGAGTCGAAGTCGAGGGAGAGTGTGTGCTTGGAGGCTTGCCGTGCTTCCTCGGTCCATCTAAAGTAGTTGGCTAAGGCGTAGAATCGAAGTGGCTGCTCTCTGGGTATGTGACATGATGATAGGTGTTTCCGCAGACGAGCCATGACCTCAGGGCAGTCCCACTTCTCGACAAGTTCCAGAACGGGATACGCATCTTGTATCGACTCCCAGAACACTGTACCTCCTCTGAGTAGATTGAGAGCGGCAGACAGCGTGGCGTCTTTTTCGAAGACATCAATGGCCGGAGTTGAAGTTGTGCCTTCGCGAGAGACGGAGGGTGGTGCGGGTAAGGTGAGCATCGTGCGGAAGAGCTCTGACTGTTGTCGGAGGAGAAGAGGATCGACCTCATGAAGGAACCCCTCCATCGAGCGTAAGAATAGGGTAGTGCGTGAATGGTGTCGAGCCTTGGGTGCGTAGATCAAGCCCATTTTGAGGTCAAAGATGGCCAAGGTAGAGGATGAGAGGGTTGGAAAGGGAAGGGGGTTGGGAATATCGACCCCATAACTTTGTGCGTCTAATAAGTACCTCACTCAAATTTTGCTCGTGTAAATACGTGATGACCGAAAACGAGGCTGTTTCAAACACGACCAGATCCCTGCCATATGTGGAATTGGAGGCAAGATACTTTTCGCATGGCGCTTCTTTTGATCAGGGTCGCGTTCAGGTTCGCCATCGAGGTCAGCCTTGGTAACTAAAAAATCGTGCACTGGCCAGATATTTTCGAACCCTCAAGCTTCATGCCTCCAACGTTCACTTTGCCATTCCTCAAGCGCATTTGTGCCCCAGGTCCTTGGTGTTCGAAGCCGAGGAAATCTTATGGGCGTTGGCACGCGGGAGGGATGCCATCTGTCACCAAGTAATTGTCGGACAAGATGCCATGATGGTGGGCTGAACTCTCTGTAAGTACACTCTTACTTTCACCGTCGCAGAGTAACTTTGATACGTTCGTTTCTTCCATCAAAAGCCCTGAGCGACGGGTAGCATAAATAATGGCCGTCGGTCGGAAGCCCGTCGTATGATTGATCGCAACCACGGATCGCAGGCCTCAGGGCGCGCCGAATTCGTCATTTACTAGGGATTGTACCTCGCAAAGCGTTTGAAAACGGCGTTTTCGTCTGTTTTTGGTTATCTCGACAGGAGCATATATGCGATCATGCAGCGGATTCATACAGTTTGCGCGATTTGCGGAGGTATCATCAGGCTTTACCGAGGCCGTGCAGCATCTTGGATAGTCAAAATAAGGTTACTGTGTTGAATTCTAAGTTCAGCGTGAGCGCTGCCATGTACTTGTTCGTTGAAAATAGGACTGGGTATTTGGTTTACGATATAATTTTGAAGATACGAGGCATCGCTTTTGAGGTGACGTCAGATATCAGAATGTTGAAAACAAGAAGTAGATAATCATCTACCTCGGACATGTTACCATCCCCACCGACTCAGGCATCTGGTCCTGCGAAGGGGTCCCAGCTTGGATCGGAGTGCGGTTCATATTCCATGAAAGCTGATATCAGCGAAGCAACCTCGCTTCCGTATATCTCCTGTATGAACGCAAATATCGTGTCGAGGCCCGCACTAACGCCAGAGGCTGTCCAGATATTCCCGTCAACCACCCATCTAGCACGTTTGACCCACTGAACCTGGGGCCTCAGCGCGGCGATTCGGGAGAACGCGTTTTTGTTCGTTGTTGCTCTTCGTCCATCCAAGATCCCGGTACGGGCCACCATGCCTGAGCCAGTGCAAATGGTGAAGATGTATCCAACTTCTGGGGCAACCTTCCCAATGTAGGAAATCGCAGCGTCTACCGGCCCTCTGTTCCCAACACCTCCCGGCACAATTAAGACGTCAACTTTTGGGGCAGATTCGAATGTGTGCGTCGGGAGAATGCGCTGGGAAAAATCCGATCCTGGGTGCTCGAATCCTTGGGGCGATTTGGTCGTGACCGGGTCCAAACTCTCTGCCAAAACGTAAAGCTTGATAGGGTACAAAAATGATAGGATATTGAGCGCATCGATGGGGCCGAAAACGTCCAATGCTTGAAAGCCGTTGTAGAGTACAAGGCCAAAGGTCAGGGGAACCTGATCGTCAGGCCGGGCGGATGCAGGGCGCTCTAAAATCGTTGTCGACATGGGCGATCAGGAGAAAGTC
Organism: Candolleomyces efflorescens; assembly: GCA_027579765.1. Classification (NCBI taxonomy): domain Eukaryota; kingdom Fungi; phylum Basidiomycota; class Agaricomycetes; order Agaricales; family Psathyrellaceae; genus Candolleomyces; species Candolleomyces efflorescens. The sequence continues at coordinate 35,635 of JAMZDL010000042.1, forward strand.
ACGGTATTCGAACGCGCAGCATGCCTTGATCTCTTTCACACCGTTGATCCGGCTCTCATGCATGGCCCGGTCTATTACATAGTCCCACACGGTGGCTTTACTGCTTTACTTCTTACTTGAAGAACTCCCACTCCAAGACAATCGGAGTGACTCTTGGTCTCAGTGAAGACGAGCTTCGACGATGACATCAATGGCCAAAGGATTACTGTTTCATATGTCGGTTACTCCAGATTGACATGATTTCGCTCCTCTCTTCACACTATGCGAGGGCAACAACCACGAGCAGAGCATCCTTTCAATGTCCTCCTGAGCAACGGCCGGTTCCCGGTATCACTGGACCTGGCAAGACAGTTGAAGTTGGCCCGTCATCGGGTGTATGTGGTTGGTGAGTGATTCATGGGATCCCAATCCTGGCGCCAAACTCAGGCGGAAAAGACCCCATGCATTACCATGTTTGCAAATTCTCGAAGGATGTCAAGCGCTCGTACCATGTCCCCGTTCCGAGAGACGACCCAGACGGTTACGTGGAAGGGGTCATGCGAGCGATCCAGGACGCAAATATTGACATCGTTATCCCCATGCACGAAGAGACCTTCTACCTCGCCGAAGCAGCACAAACCAACTCGGAGCTTCGCAGGAAACTTTTAGCTCCATCCTTCCCCACTCTGATCACTCTTCATAACAAATGGGAATTCTCCAAGTTCCTCGTTAAACACGGCGTGGCCACTCCGCGATCGTCGTTATGCCGGTCGTACGAGGATATGTTGAAGCTGGATAGAGATGTCGAGTGGGCAGTGAAACCTGTGTACGGACGAGCTTCGACGAACGTCTTCCATCTGGTGCGGGGAAGGCCGCTTCCAACTCGAGACGAGATTGATGTCTCCGAGGAGAATCATTATATCGCTCAGGAGTGGATGTCTGGACAACGCTACTGCACCTACTCCGTCTTGCTCGATGGCCACGTAGCTGCGCTATCGGTATACCCTGTTCAAGAAACAATAGATGGTAAGCTGTAGGTACCGTTAATCGCGCTATTGGATACCCACCACATGCTCAACAGGTTCCTCTTGCGTCTATTTCAAATCCATCGAGAAGCCAGAGATCACCGAGTACCTCGATAAGCTTGCTGAAGGGCTCCCTGGAGTGTCGGGTCAAATCGCTCTCGATCTAGTCGAGTCTGAGCGTGATAGTCAGCTCGTAGCGATCGAATGCAATCCTCGAGCCACATCTGGCATCCACCTCTATTCCCGGACGACCCGGCTGGCGCTGGTGTTGACATCTCACGTCCCAATTGACAAGCCATGGACGGACCCACCCGAAGACCATGTGAAATCACCAATCCACGTCAAGCGGAAGCTGGCTCCCGGAATGCTAATGTGGAAGCGTTCCCGTGCGGACAAGGGCTGGAAGACGACTCTTCAGGAGTACGTCCAGCACATGAAACGACTGGTGGCCACCCGAGACGTGATCTGGTCGTGGAAGGATCTAACTCCATCTTTAATGCAACCCTTCCTGTTGACAAGTTACTATGAGATTTGTCGAGAGAAGAAGTTGAAACTACCGACCATGTTCCAACACGACTTGGTTTGGGAGCCGAAGGGGGAACACTTGCGGCAGGTCAGGAGGATGTTCGAGGAGGGTGATCGTGGAAGCATGCTTTCTCAGCTGGAGATCGGACCCCTGGAGCTGTAGCTTCTTGCGCCCCTTTACCTTGACTTCGGACTCGGACGTTAGGATATACTCGGAGATGTAGGCCTGGAATGTTTTTCATTTCCCTTTCCGTCGTGACTTTAACCACGTATGTACCATACAACGCCACGAAATGACCTATGACCGCACAGATTAGGGAAATAATACCAGAGATTTGATACCTCGAAGACCTACCAGATATCTGGTTCAAGGGGCAGCCAGGTAACGACACGACACGAAGATAAGGGTGGGTTCAAGGTTCAACTTGAAGGTCAATAGTCGGAAGAACTAACAGTGGGAGAATCCTTTGGCACAGCCCCTCATCGTCCTTTATCTGATAAGATTGTGTTGGGCCACTTTTGATCCCACCCCCCGGTTTGCTCCCTCTTCAGCCACAGCCAAAAATGCCAGTCAGCGCCGCAACACTTGAATCCGCCATAAAAAGGGCGATTCCTGTGGCTCACCTCGAGATACGAGACGACTCCGATGGATGTGGGGACAAATATACAGTGCTAATCGTCAGCGAGGTGCGCCAATTTTCAACCTCTATCGAGCGACTTGGATTTTTATACGAGCATTTCGAAGATCTTCGCCGGGAAAACCACGCTGGCAAGGCACCGTCTCGGTAAATACATTCTAAGTTGCCGGGCTCGTGCGCCGCTCGTTCAGAGAATTGACCAGCACCTCCGCCGCAGTGAACGAGTTATTGAAGGAGCAAATCAACCAAGTGCATGCGTTCTCCCAGGTACGTTTCGACCCGTTGTCTTACCCCTCCTATCCAAAAGCAAGACAAAATTGACGGAAATGCTGCTAGAAAACTCTGACGCCGCAACAGTATCGGGAAGAAATTTTGAGGGCGTAGTAGCACTAGACACGGTTGATTTAGGGATGTATCCACATTTTACATAACAGTTAGTCAAGGCCCGAGGTACTCAGTTGTTGAGGAACTTGTAGGAACGTTACGGGAGGACGGCAAAGCAGGATCAAGGCCAAGATAATGTATTAGGGGACGTCAAGGACGGATATTAAGCACGTACGTGATGAACGTCAAATAATGCTACAAGGAGAAGCTAGTAGAAATAGGTAAGTAGTCGAAAGTCCGAAATGCCGAAGAGCGTGAAAAAGGCGACCCGAAAGCACATACTGTTACAGGTAGAAATACACAGGCGAAGGTCGAAAGGAAATTTGTTGTACATGCGAGCTCTGTAAGTCTAGAGTCTGAATTTCGTTAGACGTTTCAATGGAAAGCAAAATCGAAAGCGGGGATCATAAAGGCAAGTAAAGGTTGCGTCAAGCAAAGTCGTGAAAGAATACGTCGATGGCGTCGTTTTTAAAGCGGCAGTCTACCCGTATCGTGGCGGGATTTACATCTGCCTGAGTGGAGCCGCGTTGCGTCTCCAGGAGGGTGCATTTGCACCAGTCACACGCTTTCCACGAGCGATCGGAGCACGGTATTTGGGCTGGACGGGAGCGGTGGAGGGCATGGTCTTCGGGGAAGGCTTGGCCTTGACTGCAGAGGGGCACCCGAGCATAACTCCTCCGGTGAGGGTGCTGCTAACACCTCCTTGGTAGAGGTACTTGGTCTTGTCCTTCTTGGAACGATCGACGTAGACCGGAGACGCCTCGCACTCTTCGGCCGATTCGTAGGAAACCGTGGTCGGAATGGATGAAGCCGATGATTGGCTCCCCTCGTCGCTGAAGCATGAGGAGACGTGAGAAGTCCTCGAGTTCGGCCTCGAGCTCTCGGGGGAGGATGGCTCCGGTGAGGAGATGGGAGACAAGGGGGCGACGTTAAACGAAGAGTTGGATTTGAAGGGGATGTTGAAGCGTTCCCTGGTGGGCGTAGGAGAAATGATGGATGTCTTCGAGATCATGGCGAAAAGTTCGTCGGCGTCTTCGTCGTCAGAGTCAATGAGTTGCTGGGCCAAAGTGCGAGGCTGGGGATGGAGGGAAGCAGAGGGGAGAACGATACGAGGCAGAGGTGCGGCAGCGGCGATGCGTTCCTTGGCACCGACGGTAGTTTGCTGACCCAACTTCCGAATGGGAACGCGGGCCACATCGGGCACCGAAAGGCGGGCCAACAGGGAGCGTTTGCTAGGAGTCATGGCAGGCTCACTCCAGAGGGTGACGGTCTGGGAAGGGAGACCGTCGTTGGTGGCGTGATAGCGAGCGACGACGCTGTGGCTATCGATGATGAGGTCAAAGTCCCGCTGGCCAAAAAATTCGATCCACTCTGCCCATTGAACCCCAACGGCAACACAAGCCGCGAAGACTGGTCGTGGGGGAGAAGAAGAAGCGAAGGTCAACACCAGCTTGTTTCCAGTAGATGCTGCGAGGGCAGCGTAGAAGGTCGAACGAAGGATGGTCTGGAGAGCATGAATGGTGACAGGAGAGTGAACCAGGGACAAGGGAAGGGTGAGGAAGTTGATAGCTTGGTTGATGCTTGCAGAAATAGAGAAAGACATGGCGAATATGAAGGCTGGAGGAGAATTAAAGTTGAGAGGATCGTCCGGCGATAGGCGTCGTGAAATTTCTAGGCGTGAAGAATGAGATCCGGAAAGTATAAACGTCGCAGACAGTTAATGAAGACAAATCCTGACACGAAACAAGTCAATACAGAGAGACTTCAGGGAAGAATATTAAAAATCTCACCTCAAGATATGTCGTGGTAGATGAGAATGGTCGAGAGTGAGTTTACAAGAACGAACCGGAGAGCGGCTTTGTAGTGGAGGTGTTCAGGATTAACCTGTTGTGGAAAACCGAAGGGCGGGTGCACCCATATTTAAATGAAAGGTCAATAGGACCCTCGAAAACTGATAAGCACAATGTAAGTGGGTGGAACCATTGTGCCTTGCTGCATTGTCCAAGCCTCTCAATGAATACACAAACAATGGTGGTTGCAAACTTGACAAGCGGTGACGTGAACAATGGTTGATGGCAATGTTTGGCCTTGCTTGGCTTCCCCATTAAAGCGCCCGGGGTCGGCCAAACTCGGCCCGGGTTGCGGGCGCCTCTCAGCCTCCATCAAGCCAGAAAGCGGCCCTTCTCCGAGGCGGCCCGCCCACCCGACTTAGCTCTAGACTTCAGAATCATGTAGTCAAGTTGCTAGTCCACAACGCAAAGACCTTAAGCCCGATTCAATCATTGCACCCCCAAGGAAGAGCTTGAGGGGACGTCGTTTTCTAAAAACGAGGGTTCGTTCATCCACGCGCTGCTGGTAAATCGACGATTCTTTTAGTCATAGTTCTTCATATGGCTCATTTCTATTCAATCCTTGTAGCAGAGATTAAAACTGCAGGAAAAGCAAACGAAGGAACCCGAGCATTTTTCTCTATTCAAATTGCGGGAGAATAGGGTGTACCGGATGTATCTCCACGAGAAGCGGGTTGTATTTCAAATTTAATGGAACAGCGGTGTTCCTGCATCATGCGGGCGGGCCCGAGGCACACTAATCCGTTTCATCTCCCTCTACCAGTTCAAAAAGGCAACGGATCAAATGCAAACCCCGAAGGCCCAGGTTGCTGACCGTCGCCAAACAAGCGGGTCAACGCCTCCATCCACCTGAAAGGTGGTAGCAAACGAGGAGGAAGTTTGAAGGCTACAGCGTGGCATCCAGCGAGGCGAAAAGCTCTTCGCACTTTGCTCAGCCCCATCCGTGTGCTATACGTGCCAACACGGACATATTCTGCCAGTGAGTCAATTAACGTAGCTACTAGTAGAAGCTTGGTAGACGATCACATTCTCTACTTGAGCAGGAAAGTCGAATCCTGAAACCATGCATTGCCCGCGGTACTTGAGGATCGATGATGGAATCGAAAAGTCGCCAACTTCCCCCTCCCCAAGATATCGAGGGTCTCGTCACTCTGGCGGCACACGATTGTGGTTTATGCAATACTAGTGCTGGCGCACCCATGCTAGCTGATACCGAACCTTCCATCATTCAGAATCCCTCGGCACCGCAAAATAGTATCGTCTTCACGCCACATATGAATCAAGGTGAAGACATTCTAGGCCTGATTCAGATGCAAACCTATTCTTGATAGTTCAAAGATCGCCTCTGGCTATGTGCGTTGAATCGTGGGCCAGAACCGCCACAAGCGACGATCAGTCTCGAGACTCCCACTAATCGAACGACGTGCGCTAGAGCCCCCTTGGTATCATCGATATTGGCTGCAATGGATATATTATGTGGCTAGGTAGCGACAAGTTGTAGAGTAAGAGACACGAGTCTGATACATAATCCGAATTTCAACGAATCCATGCCGGTTGAGTGGCTACTCCAGGAGTTGGGTTTGGGGAGGAGCAAACATTGGAGATTAGCAAATATTTAGTCTTTCTTGGCGGATCGCGCAGCTTTACCCTTCTTGTTGCGATAGAAAAGGATGTCCCCTGGGTTAAGCAGATGCGAATGAATGGACGTGATCTTTGAACAGATTCACGCACTTACCTTCATTGTCGACAAACTGGCAGTCGTTGTAAGTCCTCCAAAGAGCTTGAAAAACTGGGGTATCATAGCGAACGTAGTGATCTCCGATAAACGCTTTGAGATATCTCGTTGCTTCTGCGCCGTGATCTGGGCAAGAACGGTTCTCAGTAACAATGACGACAACAGTGAGGACAGACTCACAGAAGGGCATCTTAGGGAAGAACTGGTGCGTCATTCAGGTCAGTAAAGAAGGAGTTAAAACCGCTTTATGACGAACGTACATGGTGAATGACGTGGTAGTGAGCGACGTCATGGAGAAAGAATCGACCTTGCCACCCCAGGAAGTTTCGGTCGGCAGTAGACGCTGCTCCACGCTGGAAGGTCCATGCCCTTCCTCGATAATGAGGCAGGTGCATATCGGTGTGCTGCAAATATGTGATCATAGTGACTATGCGTCAATGTCAGCACAAGCGGAGGGAACAGCCATGTAGAAGTGCTTACACCAATGATTAAGTGCAAGCCAAGGAATTCCGTAGAACTTGAGTACAGTTCCAAACCCATAGGCGAAAGAGGCGTAGACAACGATATACAATGTCGCAATCATGCCGATGTTGGACATGAGAACAGCATTTCGCTGCTCCTTGGTAAATAAGATTGAGTTGGCTGCACATGACAGTATGAGAGCGTATCGAGCCGAGTAGAACTAGACGGACGTACGACTGAAATGATTCGTCCACTTCGGATAGGACTTCTGACCTGACACGTTGTACACTGAAAGTGAACGAACATAAAATTTAAGCAAAGGTTGTTTAGAAGAGAGAAGCAGCTTCATCTAAACGTTTGGCGAACATAGACTCACACAAGTACGCTGGGAATGCAAGAAGTTGCTGACGGATCAACATCAAGAGCGTATAGATCGGGGTGTCCCCTAAGACATCATCCCAGTCGATTTCCTGGCTGGGGCAATCAGGAATTCTGAGATCCTCCCTTGTCTTCGGTACGTAGACTTCGTCGCGTTCCATGGAGGCGTGATTACAGTGGTGGCGATGGTGGGATATTTTCCAAGAGAAGTATGGCGTCCATAAGAGGGAGTGCAACACCTGTTCCAGCCCCAGTCCAATAAGAAAACGTGGATCATGGTATGGAAGCGGGAATCCACTCACGAAACCAATAACATCGTTGACGATCCTGTGATCAGAGAAGGCGCCGTGGCCACACTTTGAGGCGTTCGTTCAGCAGGACATTTGAGTTTGCATCCGACTGAGTCGCACCTCGTGTCCTATGACCCAAATTCCGGTCACGATTAGACCTTGAAACCACCAACTAGCAACCAGAGTACTCAAATCAACTACTCAAAGCCAAGAAACGACAGGAGAAAAACTTACTAGATAGCCCATGCGCAATACCGAAAGATATCTGCACCGAAATTGGTCAACGCGGCTCGGGTCGAGGCTCTGGAGGAAAAAGCATCGATTTCTAAGGCGAAGGACCATGCCAGAGCTGCGAGGAGGAGATCTCTCATGAGATACATGAATGCTCGTCGAGTGTCGCGAACAAAGAGTTCTGGAGGTATTGCTTCTCGAATCTCCTTGAGAGACCTGATAGGGATCGCTGAGGATCGTCGCTCTGTACTTCGTTATACTGGTCACTCACCAGGGCATGGGGGTGAAGTCTGGGAGGTTGCTCTCGTCTCGTACTGAGCCTGATGGAAGGCGGTCTGCTCTTGAGTTCATTAGCTCAACGAAGAGAGTGTGAACAGCGTGGATAAGAAAAAGGCTTGCGGCTTGCTGTTAAAAGGCAAAGGGGCCAGGGAAGTGTTTATCCTTTCGTACTCTTGCCGCTGTGAATCATCTTATGCTTATAAGATGGAGCAGGCCACGAACATGTATCACAATCAAGCATAAACTACCTATCTTCAAAGAAAATGTCCACAACCGCAAGAAGTGCGTCCAAGCAGATCCGGGCAACGAATAGACAGATCGAATCTCCCATATCGGAGCTTCGGATTCCCAAGGGAGATATCGCAATTTCGTGCCCTCGAGGGAAGGTTCAGGTCGGGCTGCACAATTATCGCCGAGGCGTAGTAGCACGGGGGCTCAACTCACGACTAAACGTTGGTTGGCCGTCTCAGCAGCTGTGTAAGGGTGTCGTACTCGAGGTAAATCATCTACAAAGATGGGCTGATTATTGGAAAGGAAGCAACCTTGTCCTGTCTTGTAGCGACCCACGGCTGGTTTCATTTTAACTACAGATTAGTAGCACTCGACGCCGCCTGCGTGTTTTTGAGCTGAGATGGGTTATGCTGGAGATTAACTCCAATCCATTCACATACTTTGACGTGTTGCAGCTTGCTTCCATGTTCTGCCGCATATCATCTATCAACATGAAATACCCTCCATCCCCGTCGCTCTTCTTCGGCACACCGCCCTAGGTCTGCGATTCGGGAAACGTTGAATGACTCGTGTTTCTCTCGTCAAAAAGAGTCTATTTTAAAACACTGTTGGAGGGTTTTCGTCGACCTTGGTGATGATTATGGTGCCTTCGAAGTCCGGTTGGAGTGAGTTTGTCTGACACAGACGCGCGGAGGCGGAGCCAGCCGCGGGTGGATCACCTAATGCTGAAAGTCCAAAAGGGTCAGAAGCGAGGGGAGAGAAGACAATCGCGAATCGGTCGGCGGCAGCCGACGTTGTCGAAGAGTGAAGGTCATTGGAGGTTCGAACCCAAAAAAATATCCAACTCAAGAATCGATCAAATGGCAATGCTCCCACGGATCCTCCCTACCTCCATGAGCTACATTCCGACTATGACCCTCGATGATATCGGGTATGTAGCAGAGAGTCTCTTTAAGTGAAGCTCTGACCGACGACGACGCTCGCTCTATCGCCATCCTTTCCGGCCCAGAAGGGCGTCAAGAGCTAAAGACATGTATTTCGACTATTCAAGTTACAGCGGTGGCTAACACGATTCTCGAACAGATGCCCTTTACAACGATTTAAAAGCTCAAAAGCCTTGCAAAAGCGACCATCGCGATGAGAAAATCTACTATCTACCTCGCTATGCCATCTCTGTTTAAGGACAGTCCTGAATACACCAAGCGAACCAAAACGCCCTTCAAGCCCACTGAGGTAGTTCCTTTCACGAAAATTATCATAGGCCGCCCCATCGTCTGACAGCTCTTAGGTCACTCTATCGGATGTTCGCGCCAACATGCCAAAGTACTTGTTCGAGAAGAGTACATTGAGAGGCATTCTCGTCACTATTCGCGATGTGGCCTCTGCTGTATTACTTTTCGAACTCGCGAGACGGATTGACTCTTTGGCTCAGGTTGCCAATGCCTGGGGGCTGATAGATCCCATTGTGCATGCTCTCCAACTCGTGCTCTGGCTGGCATATTGGTTTTTTCAGAGTGTCGTCTTCGCAGGCTGTTGGGTTCTCGCTCATGAAGCGGGACATGGTACGATCGCGTCCACGCCATGGATTAATGACTTGGTAGGCTTCACCTTGCACACCGTACGCTTCTTATCTCATAAATCCGCTTTGAAGAAGAGCTAACCTGAGTCCCAGTTTCTTCTAGCACCGTACTTTGCCTGGCGCACAACACACCAGAGCCATCACAAAGCGACGGGCTCTCTAGAACGCGATGAGAATTACGTGCCGAGGACTCGTTCGTATTACCTTCTCCCTCCTGAAAGCAAGGCCAAGATCGCCGACTATCACGACGTTTTTGAAGAAGTCCCGCTCTACACTCTGCTGCGTATCGTCTTGATGCAAGCCATCGGATGGCAATACTATCTCCTGACAAACATTATGGGCAACCCGTCCTATCCACAAGGAACCAATGTATGTCATTCGTCATTATCTCTACTCCAAGTCTCATAGTTCGATTCGGGGTCAGCACTTTCAACCATCATCCCCGCTCTTCAAGCCTCATCACAGGAGCAAGATAATCGCTTCCAACGTTGGACTCGGTGTGATGGTGATTCTGCTAGCCATCTGGAGTCACCGCATCGGTTTCTGGAATTTCATTCGCCTCTACTTCATACCTTACATAGTAAGTGTTTCGCCTCAAAAGGGTACTAAGCTGACCGATCGACTCAAACTCTTTAGCTCACCAATCACTGGATCGTCATGATCACGTACCTCCAGCACTCGGATCCCACTATCCCTCACTACCGAAATAAGGAATGGACGTTCCTGCGTGGCGCTCTATCGACTGTGGATCGACCGTTTCTCGGTTGGATGGGTCGATTCTTCCTCCATAACGTTTCTCATGATCATGTAGGTCTGGTGTTCTAGCGTTCGCTAATTAATACTCAGGTCTGATTGGTCCTGGTTCGTAGATTGCCCATCATGTCTTCTCGACGATTCCGTTCTGTAAGGGACCGGTCTAATACTGCCTAGTCTTTTTTGTGGCATCTCTCATGCTCTGCGCTTTGACAGATAATCTACCCCATGCGACGAAGATCATCAAGAGTGTACTTGGGGACGATTATAACTATGACTCGACTGTACGTTTTACTCTTCAGTCTTCCACCCTTTTCGAATGAACGAGAGCTCCCCGATTGTTAGAACTCATTCCGTGCGCTGTACAGAACCTTCTCTCAGTGCTGCTTCATCGAAGATGATGGGGATATTGTGTTTTACAAGAACAAAGAAGGGAGAGCTGCCCGAATACTGGCATCGGACATTCAAGGTGACTAGATTCGCCACGGCCGCCGTCTCCTACCTTGTTCGCTGGTCAGGAGGATGATATCAAAAGCTGGGGGCTATCGCCAGGTAAATGCACTGATTGACGTGCCAGAGGATACAAAATGTTGATGATATATGTACATGGGAATAAATTACACTGTTGAGAATGGGTCCGTCGTTGTTAATTCGTGCATCTCTAGAGCTTGTCTACGAGGTAATGTTCCTGAAGGTAGCTCATCCAGAGTTGTTGAGACCGCCAGGTCGGTTCCTTCAAGCCCTCGTAAGACAAGGGAGATGGCACTACACTGAAGACGACACTCACCAATGCCACCAGATGGCGATGAAGGGGATCATGAATCCCGTTCCCATGAAAGCGCCGAACTTGAGTGCCAGAGCACGTCGACTTGTGGTCGTAAAGTTGAAAGGCAGGTGCTAGGTGGAGAAGAAGAAGTTGAGATCGACGCTCCTCCTAGACTAGCAGCTGCAGGGGAAGAGAAGCTCACGTAGTTGGGGCCAGGATGTATCTGTCTTCGGGCAACGGTCTGGACGGCCCTAAAAGCAGGGCGCGTGTTTCGCAAACCAAGTGTGGCAAGAGAGGACATGGTGGACTCAGATAGGAGGTTAAACGGTGAGACTGAGTGTCTAGCACAATCGATGAACGCGGATGGGAAGGATGGGCTTCTTTTGCGCTCTTTCACAACCCTTATATACCTTGAGTAGGGAACGCGGCTGGGATAGATCGTGTCTGGAAGGTCCTAGCCCCATGACCTTCTCACATGTTGGTTCTAAGTGTCAGAAGACATTCTTGGGGGGTCAGATAACGTGAAGTAGGAATACATTTCCATCTTGCGGCTGGAAGAATCTCGTCAAGCAGCTCGAACCAGCCTGGATTGATGGCAGTTAAGGCGCGGATGATCTAGAATTGATGGCGACATTGATGATACCCCGCATTGATCAGGAGGGACGAATAAGAATCAGGGCCTATGTCATACTAAGAGAACTTTCATTTTATCTTGTATGCTCTGCTCATTCTTAGGAAAATCTTAGATGCCCCTTCATAGTCCTTCATCTCCCCATCTCCTGGACATGGTCTTGACCCAGCAATGTGGAGACTTGTAGCGACCAGTCACTGCCCTCGCATTCAAATGTCCATCAGTGCGGTCACTGCGGTGACGAGCGTGGCCTTTTCTTTCAATGTGCGCCGTGACCAGCCGTGACCTCGGTGACGTCGAGGAATGAGCTACATACAGATGTAGCTTTTAAGTTGATTGAATACTAGTAGCGCTTACTTTCAACCAAGCGCTCGGAGAGTTGCGTATCGACCATCAATGATAGTTGCTTGGCTCAGCCGTTGCCGACAGTCAAAACGTCCCAATGGACAGTAGGCGACATCCACCTGGATTGAATTGCTTCTAAATGTTGTCGGTGATTCTGTGTGCCCTTTTCATCAAGAACGCGATGCGAATTGGACGGGTTGTTGCTGATTGACTTGTAAACATTAGACTGCTCAGCCGGACTCTTGAGGATATTCGCTACCCCTACAGGCTGCAGCGTGCCTTTGACCAGCTGACACTCCTGAGGCAGGTGAAATGGTCTGACGTCCACGTTGCAGGAGGTGAACGGTACAACCAGCCAATGACATCTCAGCAATCAATGATTGGATCAATTGATACACTATCAAGGGACAAACGGAGCAAGGGTACATAGACCGGCAGTTGTACCTCGTGTGCCCCTTGTCCACTCCCATCCTGTCGCCCGCGCCGCAGAGGTGTTTTCCCTGGTGAAGGACCCTCACGACACGACTCGTGTCCCAAAGCTTGCCTGCTTCCTTGCTTTGGACTTGGTAGGTGCGCTGCGCGAACCTCCCGCCGCTTAAAAACTTCAACAATGGCCGATCCGACGGTAGAGTCCGCCGAAAAATCGACACCGAAATTCGACCCGGAATACAAGTTTGTCACATCGTATGCCTTCAGTCCAACCATCCTCGCCGGGATTAGGCTGTTGTTGGCGCTATTCACACTCGTGACTCTGTTGTTCACGCTCATATGGCAAGGCGTCAAGGAAGACGATGCTGAGACGTGCGTTGTTGTTAATTCAAGCCCCTATTTCGCTTCCGTGGCTCACGAAACAATTTTTGTCCTTGCAGATATTTCTCGTACTTCACCAATTTGACGTTCATTGGGCTCTGTGCCTATTTCTTTGCCTCGGGCGTCCAAACGTACGCCTACTCGAGATCGTGCAACAAAGGCAGTGCAAGCCCCGACCTCCCGACGTACCCACTTCAACGATGGCATCGTGTGCTTCAGTACCTACACGTCTTACTCTATACTACCATAGCAACTTTCCGTGAGTGAGACTCATCACTTCTATCTGTTATAATTAGACATCTGACGTGTGCTTCTAGCTATCATCGTGACAGTCGTCTATTGGGCTCTTCTAGCATCCTCCTCGTCCTTCAAGCCTGCATTCAACGGTAAGATGATTTTTCCGAAACCCACTGGAACAGATTTATCTGACTTGCAACGATATAGCGTACTCTAACGTCAGCAAACACGCGCTGAACTCTGTATTTGCGTTGTTTGAAGTCCTCCTCACGAACGCTGGACCCCTTCCTTGGTTGGATCTGCCGGTGACGATTGTTCTTTTGGGTGGATATCTCGGCGTTGCGTACATCACGCACGCTACTCAGGGCTTCTATCGTGAGTTCTCCTCCACCGTTGCAAAACGACTCAGTCAGCTGAATCGCGGATCTTGCTGTTCTAATCTTAACCCGCGGTGCCATCCCCTATTCCAGCCTACTCATTCCTCGATCCTAAACGCCAAGGTGCAAAACTCGCTGCGTATATCATCGGGATAGCAGTTGGTCAAGTCGTGGTTTTCGTTGCTGTTTGGGGGATCATCAAGCTCAGAGAACACTTGGTATCGAAAAAGAAGGCTTCTGCGTCTGTAGCCGTGGAGTCTGACACGAAGGAGGGTTGATTTCGCTCTTCACCTGGCCCCTCGATTCTACTTTACCTGAACTCTACGTCTCACTCGCCATACCCGTTCACTCGTATTATTATACCTACACACCAACGTATGCATCTATATTCGCCCGAACGTGTTCGTATTCACTCACAGCAACCTGCTTGTGCTAATTCTAGTTGTCTTTGCTCCACCGGGAGATCGTGGGGTTGCTTCTAATATTGTTCAGTTTACCCGAAATCCGAATCGATGTGATGCGGAATGATGTGTCGAAGTTGCTACCCAGTAACGGGCTCCGAATGCCCGCCCATTGACACGGAATCGGGACCCGTAGAGATGAGTGAGTCTCGTAAGACGGCCTCCTTCCTTCATTTTTCGGGGCAATCTAGGGCTCGTCTTGGTCGTTGTCCTGCGCACAACTTGAGGTTTTTGCCTTCCCGTCTCATCGCCCCGCTCCGAACTCCTCGCACCTGCATCTCTGATCTCGTCCCGCCTTTCGCTACGTTCTGTCTATCAGACTGCAATCCGAATCCCGTTTTTTGAAGGCATCAAAAATGGCTCAGTTCTGGTATCAAGATGCCGGACGTGATGCTTGTCCAGTGCTCTATTTTCTGAAAATTCGACCTCGACCTGACCCCCTACAAAATGACCCCGCAGGGACCGACGCTTGGCTAGCAGGAGGGCGTCAGGAGCTTCATCTCAATGCTCTTTCCGGCCCTTGTGGACCTACTTCTTGCCTGGCCTACTTCGGGCTTCGATAGTTTGTTTTGGTCTCTTTGTGGCAAGTGCTTTGACCAGACTCCTGGCCGGCGGTATCCTTCATCCAGACTGGCGACTGATTGCGCTCGCGGCACTCAGCCGCTTGCACGTGCACGCGTGTGTGTGTGGCTTGGACTCGGGACTTGCATCCTTGGGCCACCGCCATTGTTCTTGTCGCGTCCCTTCACGGCCCTTAGGTCGTCGCTCCTTTGTCCTGCTTTGATCTCGATGATTGTTACTCAATGTGTCCCGGTTTGTGTGTGGCTTCCCTCGGTTGCCGTCAAGGCTTGAACTTTGGTCGGCAATGGGCGCTTGTCTCTCCCGCTGTAGTCAAACATTTTGGGCTGAGTGTTGAGCTTTGATCCATCCCCCGACAGGCACATCAATTCACACCTTTCCGTCAAGCCACACTCCCAATGAAAAATCCGTCGGCAATCCAAGCACACATCCTGTATAAATAGTGCGTACTTTTGCAGAACAGAGCCTATCATCCCCTCCCTTCAGGGCTCGAAGGACACATCCCCACCCAAACCCACTCGCCACTCTCCAGCACTTGCCCATTAATTATGCCCCCCACCAACCGTCAAAGGGACCTTTGGAGTCCGTTGCCCGACCCCGTCGCAGCCAGCCGTGCTACTAGCCCTTTCTTCTTGATGACCACGGGTGCCATGGACCCCGAGGAAGTTCTGAGAGCTCAAGGCCCCACGTTCAGCTCTCTGTGGGATGCGGAACCCGCAGGCTCTTCTACCTCAATCCGCTCTGGTACCCCATTCACTTTGGCCTCTGAGGGGTTGATGTCTCCTGGCGACGCTTTGAATGCCGAGTTCTGGTCTAATGCACCTGTACCGGGTCGGGATGTCTTGACTGTGTCAGAAGAGGACTTCGATCAAGCTGATTCTGACAGCATGGATGACTCGAGTATCTGTCCTGAGCTCATCTTCTATCAGGCGAAACCTGCGCTCAAAGGTGGAGCCCCCAAGGCTGAACTAGCGCTGGTGGAAAACATGAGCGCTGAGAGCGACGACGATCACGAATCCGAGGCTGAGAGCGATGGGGAAGGAACCACCAAAACAGGAATAAATTTCACGGACAGCATGATCATCTGCCCTCTTCGCGACGCCCATCCTCAGAGCGGGTGTGGTGAACTCATGTATTCCGACTACTTCTTGGAGCACTTTCACCAGCAACACTTTTATCGGTTCCTCCAACACAGTGCCAAACGTGATGCTTATGAATGGAAGTGCCCTCTTGATGCGCGACCGGATGACTCTTCCTCCCCGCCTCACAAGTGCCCGAGACTTCTGAAGGCTTCCGGTTACAACCCCAACCTGGCGCAGGGCCTGGGCTCGGACATCTCACGAAATCATCTCATCAGCATCCTCAGACATATCTATCGAAGATGCGGGAAAAGTAAACCTCGGTCGCACTCGATTGAGCCGCAGGGGTACAGGGCGAGAATGAAGGATGGAACTATAGTGAGGGATGGAGAGAGGTGCTGGGTCTACATGAAATAAAGGTGTTCGTGGCCATTGGCGGCGCTATTGGACTTGAATGAATACTGAGGAGTCTTGTGCTGCTTATATGGAGAACATCCCAAGGACTTACCAAGGACTTACTCACTATGCGTACCTCTGAATCTGTGTTTCGAAGAATCTTTCTCTACTCTTTTCTGTATCGTGTCTTCGCGCCTGGCTCTTGGGTTCTGGCCGTTGACCACGTTTTTTCCCAACTATCATAGACCCTGTTTAATTCTTATGAAAATCTTTTGGACTCGTACATCGTTTGCACTGGCTGAGATTGCTGAAGAAGTTTAATTGGACCGAGAAAAGTGGTTGAAATTTGATCGAACGTCCACGCCCACCTTTCGTAACTTCTATAACACTCCACGACATCTACTTCCCTCTCTTTCTCAGGTCGCTTATGTATACCGGAGCCAGCAGTACGCCTACGAGCTACTTCCGTTCCGCCAAGTTTGGAGAATCGGATTTTGATCTTAAACGAATGCCCAGCTCAGCTCATAGAGTTGGAGGGAACCACAAGCGAAAGAGCGAATCAGTAGACCCTTGACACGTCCTCGAGGTATCGCATGTATGATTCCCGATTGACTTTGAAAACAAAAACGCAATCCAGGGGCGGGGCCCACGATAACCCACTCGTGCCCACTGTTGGTGCTGGGTGAAACATGCCAGTGTAAAGCACAACGAGCTGCTCAAGATCCTCATACTGACGGAAGACTAGTCGCTAAGTATAAAAGCTAAAGATCAGTGATCACCCCTCGGATTCCCTCTTTATGTTCAATTAATCCGTTGAGCCGGGGGCCGGTCTCTGCTGTTCAAAGGTTTCTCTATCAACACCGCACAGTACCTCGTATCTTGAGACTACTCTACTCGCTTACTCGCATTCAACATGGTTTCTCCTTGACTTTGAGCTTCGTCGTTGCTGTTGCTTTCAGCTTGGCTGTTAGTTCTCGTCCGTACCGCGTCAAGGTATATGGACATGCTCACTACACATCGTTCGGGACGGTGATCGATCAATCTATCTAGGATCTCAACCCTCGTTCATTTGAGCTTGAAGCCTACGATGACCTCTCGCTTTGCGAGCCCGAGCCATTCGATGACGAGGTGAGGGTGACCTTGAATTATTTCTCTGCATTTTTGCGATACTGATCTCTCTGTCAATATGACCCTGAGTCTTGGTGCATTAGCTTACGAGGCTGTTGAGCTTGCGATTCGTAGGCCAGGGTTGTTCGACGAGGTACGTGCGCCCTTGTTTCCATCGTTATCATACCACTCACTGTTCCGTTCGATCGTTCACCGCTTCAGATCCTCAAGCTTCGCGTCCGACTCTGAGGTATGTGCTCACCCATGTTTGAAACTCACGGAAATGGTTCTCAGATACCCTCGTATCGTTTTCAGGACTCGGTAGAAGAAGTTTTGCTTGCAAGGGAGCCCTGCCCCTGGACCGCCAAGGAAGAAAGGCTTATTTGCCAAGGTGAAGAGTTTCCTTGGGCTCGGAGGAGACAATAAGGAGAGCAATTCGAATAATTCGGACGGTGGAAGGAGGAGGAGAAAGTAGTTGATTGATACAAAAGCATTGGGTAGGAGCTGTATACTGCAAAGATGACTCTAGGATAGGATGGGGCTGAGGTACCGAGACTGATTTGGTATTATCGAGCCCCATGGCCTTTCACGAAGCTGTTTCATCATGGGCTTTGACCCGGACTCAAAAGTGCTTGGTCGGCCAAGGTCGGCTTAGGTTGGCTTTGGCACAGACGCCGCCGCCAAATATAAATAGCGTCAATCAACGCGGCGTCCCAATTCGGCTGACAGACGGGCGCGTCTTGCAAACGGTTACGACAGCTACCTCTAACGCGTTTCCACCGTCCTCTCTTCGATATCTCGGTGAAAAAAGCGCGTTTTACAAGGGTAAATATTATTTCATTTTTGCTGAGACAAAAATACTCACGTAAATTCATCAAAGTTTCGACGCAATGTCCAGCGAATTAGACCGCATGGGTGACGCCGACCAGGCCTCAAGCCCACTTTTTCCCTGGGCTGTCCAGAGGAGCTGCAAGAAATGTGGAGACAAGAGCGTCTACGGCCGCTACGTCCACTGCTACAAGTGTAGAAGCCTCAATAAAGCGAAGGAAGTCGCCAAGCAGGCTCGAAAAGCAGCGCTTCAGGAAACCCTCGCTCGGATTCGGACCCAGATGGAGAAATCCGAGAACGAGAACGCGACACCTGCTCAATCCAGCATGCCTCACCCGCGAAGCAACAATGATGTTCTCGGCGGCGGTGGGGGAGAGAGGAAGGCGTTGTCGGGTGCTGGTGCCAACATACCTAAGCAGCCAAAGGCGACGACGACGACGACGACGATGTCCAAGAAGAAGGCCAAAGCCGAGCCCAAGGTACCGATTGCTCTGCGGGATCTGGGAGGGAAGGAGAAGGAGCTGGCCATGTCAATGATGAAGCGATACGTGAAGCGGGAGGCGCGTAGTCGGGGTATCACGTCGTCCTCCCAGGCTGACACCGTGCGTCACTTTATTCTTCCTCTCTCTTCTTCCGTCGTCAACTTATCGACCCGTGTTGCGCTACGCTAATATAGGACCCTGAGCTGGGAAATGAATACCAGACTGCCACCGCTCTTTACGGCGGTATACGAAGCAAGTGCAACACCTCCAAGAAGATCCAGTTCCGCGGCTTCCATACTATCATCCCGACTCCCGAGATTGATCATAAGAAGAGATTGCAAATGGTCATTTCTGATATTCGGAAGATCGCTAGAGTTCCGTTCGAGTACGTCTTTTCTCTCTTCTCCCATGGCCCTCTCCCGCTCCCCCTCCCGAATTTGCATTCGCTTTTGCTTACGCCTCGATTCTAGTCATCACACGGTGGTCAAGAGGCAGCGGTTGGCTGACGACTCTATGCATAACGCCACGTTCCAATGTCGTTGCAGCAGCTTTGACCCAATGTTCCAGCCGAAAGGCGCCTATGAGACCCTCCAGTGGCAGAGGCAGAGGCGGATGGCAGAGACGAGGGGGGAGAAGGGTGAGTGTAATGGGACGATCAAGATTATGGTCGAACGGGATGCTCAGAGTCATCCGTTTGGGATTGAGGGTCAGAGGATCTCGGTTGCGATTGAGCATCCTGGTCCGCAGGTGAGGCCTGTGTAAGCAGGTAGACGTGTACTTCTTCGCGTTGCGTTGGGGGCTGGTGTTGGCCCGTTTCTCCCTCCGTTGCTTGACTTTTTCATCTTTCCGCCTCTTTTGAACCCTCGTTTCAACTTTTCGCCCTGATCTTGACCTTCGTCCTTGTGTTCCCGTTTATCTTCATGTTCGGTGTTCTATTCTCGTTTCAACCGATTCATTACCTATCCATTTGGACATTTACATATCATTATCACCTTCTTCGTTCGTCTTCATCTTCTATTTACAGGCTCCACTGGCACCCCGGTTTGAGATACATACCATTATTCTTACACTTATTATCCTCTTATTGATATCATTACTGTTCATAACCAACAACACAACTACTACTTTCATTTCTTCTTCTACTTGTAAATCTACAGCAGCTCGATGTCCGACCTAATCCTCCATTCTACATCACCAATGTGTACTTACTCACTAGTTCCATCATCATCAATGCAGGAATGAATGATGAATGAGTGAATCAACGTCTACTTGGTACGAGGGTTCCTCCTCCTCCTCCCACCACTGCTTGAGCTCTGGTACTGCGGCTGCTGCGGCCGCTGCTGCTTGGCCTTCCCGAATCCAAAGAACTTCTTCACCCTGGAGAAGAACCCTGGCTTCTTGGGCGGGGGAGGGGGAGGGAAGTTTAACCTCATCTCTGCTTCGGTGAGGATGAAGGGTTCCGGGTCCCTTGCGAGGAAGACTTCGTCGAGTGAGTCCTGTGTTGCGTGGATCGATGTTAGTTCAAGTGGATTATTATTCTATGTCTTTTTTGCAAATTGTGGACTTACGTCGTCGAGTGGTTCGCGAGATGCGAGGCTGGCGGCGTCTTCGTCGGAGTTGAGTGCACGGAGGTCGAAGATCTGGGTGGGTAGGTGATGAATTTAGGCGTTATTGAACATCAAATTAGTGTGAGAGCGCGCTCCTCACCTTCTCGAATAGCTCTGGCTCACGAGCTGCGAGTTCGACAGCGAGATCGTAAGTGAATTCACGGAGATCGAAGTTCTGGGTTATCGATGGGGGTCCGAGTCAGCTCTGAGAGAAAGGGAGAGGTGTGCACTGATTGAGACCCACCTCGTCGTCGAATGCCAAGTCGGGCTCGCGAAGTGCGAGGTCGTCGTATGACTCAGGCTCGAATGAACGAGCGGTGAGATCCTAGACATATAGATAGATGTATGAGTTGGTCGAATAAAAAACAAGCAAGCATGCGATGATACATACACCGGAGTAGTACGAACGAGCACTAACAGACAAGCTGAGAGCAGCAGCGACGGCGAAGCTCAATAGTCGAATAGCAACCATGTCGAAATAACAGCAAGAGGATAATAATTCGGGATATGGGGTGGTGGTGGTATATAGAGACCTTTGAACAGCAGGGACCGGCCCTTGGCTCAATGGATGGAACGAGTGAAGATGGAGGGGACTTTTCGAGGGGTGACCGAGCACTGCCGTTCCACCTTCCACATCCACTAGGTTTTATACTCGTGTTGCCTTGAAATTAGGACCTCTCAAGTGCTGCCATCAGCAAGTGGATACCACCGCTGAATCTCGCCAATCTTTTACGGCTAGCTCGGGAGTGTGTACGCTCAAGTCGCCAAGGTCTGCTTCAAACTGGAGGGTGAATTCGTAGCAAGTCTCACTAAGGTCAGACTCGGCCCACCGTGAGTACTGTCCGTACATGTGGGCGTAAGTGTACTACATGATCAGCGCTCGCGGGGATCCCTCTCTCCATCAGCTTGGATTTTTACCATCTTGGGATTAGTTTACAGCCAGGCGCTCTCTCACATCTGCCAGGGTTCGGGTTCGGGCTCGGTCCCCGCAGGAACTTAAGATCAAAAAGCGATGAGAGGGACAAGTGTGTTTTATTATGGTAGTAGAGGGATGAATGGCCGAGGCAAACCGGGAAATGAGATGAAAACGTTTTGTCATGGAATGTTACGATTTGTGAAAGTAGGTCGCTTCAGTCGACCGAGTCGTGTCCTAAAAGTAGAAAGAAAGGCGGTCAAGTCCCAACCACCCTGCACTTCGGGCCAGCCTTCTCCAGTGTCCCATCCTCCTTCTGCCTGATCCTATACCCTTGCGGGTAGCCTCCATGCTTATTCTCGCTGTAAACATGACCGACCATGAAGCTCGAATAACCCTTCGAAATTTTCTGGTGATCCTTGTAATTCCTAGCCCTGGAATTGAGCAGCAGAGAGGCATTGCATTTTTGGGACCCAGAAGCCCGGGGATCATCGTGTGTGTCAAGAGGGCAGTACCATCGATGGGCTGACTGATCATAGGTTTGAATGAAGTGGTTCTAGCGAAAATGCTCTAGAAAGTCGTTGTAGAGCATTAACCTATCGCACTCGCTCTGAGGATCGGCCGTTAGGCGTGGGCTTATCGGAGCGCTTTCGCAGATGAGGACTGCGTTGGCTGGTTCGTTCGCTCCGTCGCTTGATTCATGAGAGTCGTCGCTGACGTATCCCAAGTCCCCTGTGCGAGCTCGTTGAACCAAGTGGACTACAAGGGCTGTGTTGTTCGGGCTTTGCTGAGAGAATAAGGCCCTCAGACGGTGCTGCAAGACCATAGAGGTTGCTTTGATCCACGGCCGAGACTTCTTGATCTATCGCAGGCCTCGTAGTTGACCAGAACTCGGCGCCCAGAGCCTCGTCGGGAGCCATTAATCCCTCAGCGCTCAACAAGCCTGATCCGAGAAAGATGGGCTCTTCAAGATTCACCAAGGAGGTAGCTAAGCAGCTTAGGGGAGTGTGTTATTCAAGCCCTAGAGGGAGGGGATGATATGTTTCCGCTTTGCAGACGTGCGAGCTACTAGTGTGCTTGGATGACTGGTCTTCTTTGTGAGATGTACGCCCCATCGCAGGATGGATCAAAGCTCAATGCTGAGAGTCCCATCAAGTGCCAAACCGTTGAGTGCTTGCTAGATGCCAAACAGGTGTGCGAATTGGAGCCGGAGGACGAAGAGCCATTTTCATCTTCGGTTTGCGTTGGTGAAACCTAATAGCTTTTGAAAATAATAGAGACAAATATAGCATTCTCATCCACTTCCGCTTCGAAACCGGGACTTGAACTCAACCACCACCATGTCCGACTCTGAAGACGAAACTCTAGCGTCTATGTTCCCAGTCAGTACAGTACCGACTCAAGTCTCAGCACCAGCCCTTTGACATGAAAAGGAACCACCAAGGCCACCGTCGCCGTCACCAACGATCTCG
Source organism: Candolleomyces efflorescens (assembly GCA_027579765.1). Lineage (NCBI taxonomy): Eukaryota > Fungi > Basidiomycota > Agaricomycetes > Agaricales > Psathyrellaceae > Candolleomyces > Candolleomyces efflorescens. The sequence continues at coordinate 58,064 of JAMZDL010000042.1, forward strand.
ACATACAGTCGTAACCAGAAATTTATCAAGGGCCCGGAGGATTGGAAAGAGATTAAGATTCGGTTGGTCGGAGACCACCCATTATGGGGACAATATTTGTGAGTAAATTATCTAGCTGCAGTCCCCTGGGTCTTAATCGCAGCTCATAGATGGAACGCTGCACGATCGTTCGCAACCTATCTCGATGAGCATCGAGATTTGTACGAGAATCGCAACGTTCTCGAACTTGGGGCGGCTGGTGCTCTACCGAGCCTGGTAGCTGCAAAAAATAAAGCTAGACTTGTACGTTTCCTGGTATTCTCGGCTCTTGGTCTCGCGACGCTGACGATCTCGCAGGTAGTCAGCACGGATTATCCTGATGATCCTCTCATTGACAACATAGATCATAACATTAGACTCAACCTAACGCCGGAAGAGCAGGGCAGAACAGTGGCCAAGGTTGGCTGCTGGTTTTCACTATTTCCCAACGCGTTTTGACCCATCATGTTGTAGGGTTACATTTGGGGAAGACAGGTCGATGAGCTGGTCGAAATATCTTCATCGAAGACTGGTCAGCGAGGGTACGACCTGATCATTCTATCCGACCTCGTTTTCAACCATTCTCAAGTACGTTACTGTATGATTGGTCAACCTATAAACAACTGACGTGCTCTTCCCCAGCACGACGCCCTGTTATCAACATGTGAAGACGTTATCTCACCACCATCCGGGCCTCTGATACCGTCTGTGCTGGTATTTTACTCTCATCATAGGCCCCACCTTGCTCATCGCGATATGGAGTTCTTCTCCAAGGCTGGGAGTCGCGGTTGGAAGGTTGAGAGGGTTGTGGAGGAACGCTTTCCGGTAAACCTTAGTTCCATCTCAGAGGGGCTACGCCAATCTAACTGACTACCTCCTTCTTATAGGTCATGTTCCCGGAGGATTCTGGGGACGAAGTTGTACGTTCGACCGTGCATGGTTGGAGACTCACTCGAGCATAGCAAATATGCAGTATACGTGGCCCTCGGCACCGTCGGTGAGACATCAAGCCTTTTGGTTGTGGAATACCGGCGGCCCTTCATTCTTGTGATGTCCGCAATCATGCGTGCCAATATATGCAACAGTCTGGGTTCCTAGCCCAGCCATCCCTTTAAAGACGTTTGATGGTTAAACAAGTCCCAAGACTGATGGGCGCTGTATGTATCTCGTCATCAGGGTCAATTCGCTGATCAGCATTGAAGTTACTCACACACGCTCCCACAAATATGGAGCAGTTTTGGGCAAGCCATCTACGGTCTTCCTCGAAATAGGGTTTGCAGACGTCAACTCGGGCTGACAACAGCGCTGGGTCAATCGTGATCATCTTAATCCTTTGACGTGCAAATCATAAGTCTGTGATTACCCATGGAGAGATTCCATCCGGGGCGTTCTAATGGCCATGGGTGCACCCACAAACTTGACAGGGATGATGATTCTCCTCGTACTAGGCGGCCAGATTGCACTTGGCCGCCACCAAATGGACGCCTATCTTAAGCCTCCGTTCTGAAAGCCAAGTCTAACTTCTTCACCCCACACGGCCAGGGCTCTTTCACTTTCGTGTGCCATGGCAGACCCTGATGCTTTCGGAGCAGCAGCCGCAAGGAGTGCGATTGAAAGTGGTGTGAGTGCCCTCCATGGTCATTCTGTCTTTCTCTCGACTCACGTTCCTCACTTGTTGCAAGTATGTTGATGGTAGGTTTCAGATTTATCCACGACAGAGAGTCAGAGCTCAACTTGACGGGCTTTCCAACGGGTGTTAGTGGCTGTATTGACAGGATATGTGAGGCGTCTGCCCCACCGGCAATTTTGAAGACTCAGTCGCTCACTAACGACGATCGATCCCCAATGCACATGACAGGTGTATTATTGCATTTTGACGATGCAAGAAGAGGTTCGGCCTACCTTCTGTCGGGATCTTGAGACTTGTCTACTTACGGTTGAGCAGGTAGACGTCGTCTGGCCTCAGAAGTTGACATGCGGAAAGGTGTTGTACTACGTCACCAGGTACGGTAACCTCATCATGTGCGCATCCCTGGTGTTCTGTGAGTTCTTTGCTTTGAATGAATTGTCATACCACTGATCTATTCTGATAGATTCGAATCAGTTCTACTGGGTTGTGGATGTAAAGGTTAGTGCACTTCGTCCCAGCAGCGACTGGAACATGCTCCTGAACGTTCCCTTCAGCTTTGCCAAGGACTGTGGATCTTGCATCAAGGTGAGTTGAACTAGTTCCGATTCAGCGGAGTACGTTCATTGAGCACTGGTCTCTCATTTAGTTCTAGTCGGCATCATTCGGCACAGTGTTGAGTGTGCGTTCCACTCTTCCCCTTGCAAGTGGTGCCTCACTTACGCCCTCTTGGCGTTTCATTATTTTCCACCAAGTATCCATATCTATCTGCCTCTACGCGCTCCTTGGGGCCACGCGGCGCTGGCTCATTTTTTTCGTCATTGCATATCCGGTGTGTGCTTCTGGTTCCTAGGCCTCGGTTTTGTTTTGATCACTTCACTGGGGCGGGCTCATGTGTTCCAGGCTTTCACGATTCCGGCGATGGTCACTACGCTCATCTACCAAAGCTCGATGAAAGGTTTTCATGTCTCTTTTTCTGTGGGGACCTCATTCCGCTGACCGGATTGTCGCAGGCCGTCTTCCGGGACGACTATATCGATCGATGGGCTACATGTGCACATTCACTGATCCAGACCCAAAAAAGATAAAATACAGCACGATCTGCGTTTATATTAGCCTTGCAGGATCACTCGGTAAGCACGCTTTGACTTCCACGCGCCTGCTGCGTTTTGCTCATTGGTTCTGTCAAAAATGGTTGGATCACGATTTCGTGTTGCCCACGCGTCATATATAGTATCGTTCCTTATTGGCCTTTTCACCCTTTTGGTTGCGTATCGGAAACAAAGGAGCCGGACGGTCAATGCTCTTCGAAGGGAAGGAGGGTTATGCTATATTTTGATCATAGGCGAGTGGGCATTAAACGTAGTCCAAGTCAGATGTCTCATGCATTCACTCATCAGTTATCCGAATTACGGTCCTAATCCTGGTCGAGAGAGCGCCTCGTAACGACGTGAGAGCTTAATAGAGCTAGCGCACCCTCCGGCTGATACATTGTTTTTTTCAGATTGCATGGATCATCAGCATGATGGTCAACCAAATGTGAGCACTCACCTATTCCTCTCTCGTAGCGAAACTGACGTCGCTTATCGGTGCCTTGGGGGCGCTGGTAGTATGATGAACCTCTTGGTCCCGATCTTGGCAACGCGTATGCTACTCATGATTCGTCGGGCCCAGCACCCAAAGACCCGATCAGCCGTATCCACACTCGTTTTCCAGCCCGCACGCAATTCGCACCAGTGCAACGCCAAGGATTCGATATCTTTGGACGACTTCGCTGAAAGCCGACCTACCAAAGGACAGCTCGATACAGAGACGGCTTCGGAGGATTGGAAGGCGCACTAATCATGATAGACGGATCTTTCAAACACCCGATTCGTCGCTTTGACCACCCGGAGTGTGAAAGAGAGGACGGGCACTGCAGTCCTCCGCCTCGGTTTGATAGGCTGTTCCTGAAGCTCAAGTTACGTAGAAAACACTCGCTTCTATCACATCTTTTGATACTTAAGACGTCCCGTCAATACCCCGTGAAGACGGTCCGAGACAACGATTTGACTGGCACTGCCGATGTCTCGAGCTCGCAGCTGATATAGGATGGAGTGAGTTCATTGTAACCTCGACGCTCGTACATTTCCGTTGCTTCCGGTCGGATCTTCTCCCTCCGGTCGTCTAAGAGTCAAAATTGACTTCCTGATTGCAAAGTCTCGTTTCTGGTGAGACGTGCCTTAAGAAACAGGGCAGAATGCAGCCATATACAGCGAGTGCTCTATCCTCAAAAGTGGTCGATCAAACAAAGGAACGGTCTTTTTTGGATGATTTACAAGAATATGTGGAGAAACCAAAAACAACACCACTGACGCCCTGCGCCTCGACAGATAGGGTTTCAAACCGAATGTCCTCATGATCCACACTCCAACCAACTCCTCCCTTCATACATCCAAGTTACTCGTCCACATCTGCACTCGACACGCAACCTATCACCCCGTCCTCGATCTACCACCACCACTATACACCTCTAACGCCATGTGCTCGTCTACTGGGTCGTCCAAACCTGGTTGTTGTTGTTATTGGTACACTGCCAGATCTGTATGATATTGCCGTTCCACAGACCCCCGTTTGTGAGGTCCGTGCAGAATCCTGTGAGCAAGGCGTCAGTGCTTAGAGAAATAAGGAAGTCGGGAAGATCAGAAGTTTCGCACCTCGACCTTGCAGAGCTATCCTGTTATCGTCCGTATACCACCACTGTTGCGCCGGAAGATTGTCGTAGCATGTCCAAATCTTGAGCTGAGTGCCGCTGTTTGGCCCTGTGATAACAGTGTATCAGCTTGATTTTCAGAACCCAAAGCCGTAGAGAAGAACTCACAATTGCCGGCGTCAAGACAAAAGTTTGTACCAGCTACTTGAACCTTCGTGCTTCCACGATTGATGATCCAATTCTGGGCAGGGGTACCATTACAATCGTAACTGATGTGAAGACCTCGTCAGTCAGGACTCAAGTAGCGATAGCGAAAGAGGGACCTACATATCGACAGGCGTCCCATTGGCGAACACGGCTCCTCTCACGTCCATACACTTTCCCCAATTCCAGTTCGGACGGATCTGCCTTCCCCACTGCTGAGGAGGGGGAGGGGGAGGGGGAGGATTCCAGCCTGGGTTGCCGTTAGGGGGAGGAGGGGGCGGAGGAGGGTTCCAACCATCGTTTCCACCGTTGTTGCTCCATGGCCAGTCAGCAGAAACGGCCGACGGTCCGAAGATAGCAAGCGAGGCCGCAAGAAGGGAGAGATAAGTCGAGGTCTTTGTCAACATCGTAACAGGGACGAGTAGAGCGAGATAATACGATAGCGGAGTTTTGTATGTGGGTGGGTTATAGTAGAGAGGTCTCCGAGGCTAGCCAGTAGCGCGCTGCGAGGAGGAAAGAACAAGTAACACCAGATGGTCCGAGGGTCGAGGCTCAAGTCAAAGGATTCCGATAACTATCAAAGCTATCGTCGGTGCACAGCAGCGAGGTGGATACAATCCAGGAAGACGTCGAAGAGGCTAGCTCGTCAGTTGAAAGCGTCGAAAAAGGGAGTTGTGGGTTGGGAGGAAGTTGATTTCGTGGGGAGAGCTACTCGGGAGTATAGCTCTTATACTAGAACATAGGAGAAGTGAATTTCGGCTGCCACAGGGGGGATTTCGAAACCGTTCGTTGGCTCCAAAGTGTAAGGTGGTGAAAAAATCAAGCTCAAGGCTAGAGACGATCACAATGACGCATGCGGTGGTCAGGTAAGCTATTATTAAGTTGACCCCGTATGAAGAGAGAGCAAGGATCGACTTGGGGATACGATGTGTTCCAGCTATCGGGATAGATATGCTAATAGAGTGCTGTAACACCGTCAACAACGAGAAGGTAAGAAGACAAGCCTGTAAAAAGTTGCTTTGTTTGGGACGAGTTTGGGATGACCTTGTGATCCAAACAAAGATGGCAGATGAAAGTTGAGCGAGTCGCCTCTCAATTTCGCCACAGTGGCGTTGCGGGAAAGCGTGGTGCGAAATACATCGGCACATTAATTTGTGGGCCAAACCAGATAGAGAACGTCGCACAGGAATGTCATATGAATACAAGTGTTCGTGACCATACATTTCTTCGTGAAGTATGAAAAAAAAGAAATAAACGAGAAACCAATTGAGGAGGGATGGCTGCTGGCGCCACCACCTCCTTCGTACATCAAAATCTAAAGCTCTAAAGGTCGGCTATAGCATCGTCTGCCACCAGAACCATCATGTCCCCCGGCGAATCTAAGAGTCAAAGATAGCGCCATATGCCGGAATACCTCTCGTCTCCATCCCGTAAACGACCTTCTTGGTGAGCTTGGGGTTGGAAATGATGAACACCGCCTCGGCCTTACTCTCCAAAACGAGCTGATATGTCAACGCCACCATATCAGGCCTACCCTTCTCCCTAGTATTCCAGATAATCGCATCGGGATCCGCCTTCAAAACTGCCTTGATAATCTTTTTGCCGTACGTCTGCTCAGGAGCAGGTGTAGACCAAAAGACGCGTCGAGGGGTGACATCAGCGTACAGGAGGGAAAGGCAGGGTCCAATACCAGAGCCAGTAGCGACGACCACGATCTGTTTGAAGAGGCGGGAGGTGTAAAGGAGACCGTGAAGAGGATATCCGCGAGTCCACAACTTCTTGGGTGGGTTCATGATCGTTTCCCTCGTCCAGTCACCCGCGTTCGAGACGACAACGCTGAAGCCGTTGATTTTACCGTTCTCGTCTTCGTCGGGGATGGTGGCGAAAGCGTGCCATTCGAGGAGTGGGCGAGTGGAGATCTTCAAACCGTAGAAAGGCTGCATGGGCATGTACTTGAAGTGCAACCGGATGGCGTGGTCGGAGAGAACTTCGGGGTAAACGTCACGGGGGCGGAGGCGGGACCAGGAAAGGAGGGTGCAGCTGGTGGAGACGCAGAAGCACCAGAAGTTGGGGCTTCGGACGATGTACATGCCCCACGAGACGCCTTCGATCTTAGCTTCAACCCTGGCATCGAGGACGTTGTGTGTCCAGAAGATGATAAGAGCAGTCCAGCCTGCGAAACGATGGCCAGCTTCGAAGTAGTCGTGGAACATGACCCGGAATTTAGGATGGGCAGCGGCAAGGATGGTGCAGAGGAGGGTGACGAGGATGTACGACATGATAAGGTTGGCGAGAGAGTCCCCGTCCCTAACCCTGATGAAGTTTTTGGTGATGAGGGCCGTGTAAAGGATGAACCAAACGACAGCAGCTGTTCCGCAACCACTGTGGACGCCACCGTAGTGGAAGACCTTCGCCATTCGTCGACGGAACCATAGTGGGAAGGAATGAGGGACGGCGACGGCGATCTCGTAAACAATGTTGACCATGTTCTCTTGGCGGAAGAGAATGGACACCATGATGTTGGCAGAGCAGGCCGAGGCGACGTCCGCCGCCTTGGGTAAGCCCTTGGTCTTCACGCAAAATGCCACCAGTGCAGCCAGGTTGGCAGCGAAGATGACCGAGAAGAGTTTTCGGTATGCGGAGAAGAAGTTGACTGATGGTAACGAGTTAGAAAGATCAAAGTAGGATTGAAACAAGACGAGCGTACAGTTCAGGTAACGAGTGGTCTTGTTCCCCGTCTTCTCCGGCAAGAGATCAGGATTAGCCTCAAGGGTAATCGGCTTCGGCTTCACAATACTCTCTTCGCTGGAAGAGAAGGACTGCGAGCTTGGGTCTATCGAGAGAACGTGAGTTGCATGGCAAAGCAAAAGAGTTAGAGAGCTTACCGACAGCGGCTTCATCTCTGATGTTTCTCTCAAGGTCCAATCGAAGGGGAGAAGACATGATGAGAGGTGTTCCTGAGGCGTCCTGAGGATGAAGCTACCAGGTCAGAATAGTCCCCTTTTATACCCTAGATAACAATGACCTTGATACAAGTACGATGCGGTTGATGCAGTAGATTCGTTTCAACAGGAGCAGCAAGGCCGGTCAATAGCCGGGTTCCCGCATACGACTGTACCATGAGTCCGATCTTCTTTCCGGACTCGGGGACCTGAGCAAACGTGCGGATTTTATTCTGCCCGAGTTTATGGCCCAAAGGCCAGAGATTGGGCTTTACGCATCACTTCAAGTTCCCAGCCCGTAGTGCGTAGACTAGGGACTTCTGCACGACTGTGGTGGTACAACCCCAGTTGGACCATGTGGTCGCTAAACCTAATGCAACGAACAATCGAACGGTCAACGATTGAGACTGAGGGGATACTGGATGTTGAGAGTATGAGACTGTCAGACGTGACACACCTTGGCACGTCTCCTGTTGCCAAAGAAGTCGAAGGAAATTGAACAACTGAACACCCGGTGCCACCAATATCTTTTGCTCACGTACATTGTAGGCAGCGCCGCCATCGAGATCCATGAGAAAGCATTGAGATTATTGGCACCTCTCTGTCATCAATGCGATGATGATAAGAATAATTTGGGCCTTCCTAGATGACGAGTCAACCCATGGCGGTGAGGTTTCATGGTTGGGATCGTCGACGTTGACGTTGAAGAATTGCTCAGGCCGTTCTTGGCGGACGGCGATGGGTTGTCGCCGAGCTTTCAGTGCTAACAAGCGCAAATAGACACAAGCACCTCGTTAGCTTTTCCAGTTTCTATCTTTGACGACTCTGTTCTGTGTTCTGTGTTCAGTAACAAATCTCATTGCAATAGGGATGCGTTTCGAAAGAGCGCACGCCAATCTCCATGGATCTCGTCACAACCGTGTTATATCACCTCGCTTCTTGACTGACATTGCTTAACGAAAGATGTTTCGACATTTACATGACTCTCAGTCTATAACCGGTGAGTCCTCGAAGATATATCAGTAGGATGACGTTAATCTGGAATTATCAAAGTCTCTTGTGCTCCGTTATCGCAACTGACTCCAGTTTGGCTGCTCCTTCTCCGGGTATACCCAGCTCATTATGCTTTGCGCAGTCGCCCGTGACATGACCATGTTGGTGGGAATTGATTGGAAAGCTCTTTACCTTACCAGCCGGTCTATCGATATCATCATCATCGATCTTCTTCCTTTCGATATCTTGCGCGATGGCTACTTCAACGTCTAGTGCTGCTTATGGGACCTGGAAATCGCCAATTACCGCTGAGGCTATCACAAAAAATGTACCGTACACTTCTTAGAAGGTCAACCCGAGTAAAAGGACCTATTGACAGTCATTTTCCAGGTCACCGTTATCGAAACCGTTCTCGTGGATCGGGCCACAGGCCATGTGTATCACATAGAACGACGCCCTTCTGAACAGGGCCGAAGCGTGCTCGTGGAAACAGGTACCGGGAAAGACGTCGTCGGGCAGGGTTGGAATGTGCGAACTGGAGTCCATGAGTACGGTGGCTCCGCGGCGCTCGTCCACGATGGAGTGGCCTATTTCTCAAACTATTCCGATGGACGCATTTACGTCGTGTCTCTTGGCCAAGAACCCCAGGCTATAACACCCGGTATGACCGTTTTTCACAGATTTGCGTTGACACTCAACTTCTTGTAGCTGATAAGCCCTATCGATATGCCAATTTTGATATCCACCCGCGTCACCCCCATCTTCTTGCTTCGATCTTGGAGGATCACACTGTGGACACGCCCGCCACTATAGTCTCGTCTTTATGCATTGTGAACACCCAGACCAAATCGGTCCATCCTCTTGTCTCTGGGGCGGACTTCTACGCCCAACCCAAGTTCTCCCCAGATGGGAAACGCCTCGCGTGGCAACAATGGAGTCACCCTGATATGCCGTGGCAGGGAGGACAGGTATTCATCGGCGATGTCGCCCTCGAAGGAGATTCTGTCTCGGTCTCAAACTCTGTTCGAATTGCCGGCGAGACGGGAAAGGTTAGCGCCGGTTACCCGACTTGGGCGAATGACAGCACCCTGATCTTCACCTCCGATCACTCTGGGTACTCGAACCCCTGGAAGTTCGAAGGTGGACAAGCATCACCCATTTTCTCGGAGGCTATCAAAGAAGACTTTGCGCAACCCATGTGGAGTCTCGATATGTTTCCGTACTCCATTGTTGATTCTGCTGGGACGCAGGCACTCTGGACCGCTATCAAAGATGGCAGGGATACGTTTTACGTCGTAGATATCGAAGGGAAGAATCCTCCACAGCAAATCGATACCCCATACGTCGCGATTCGTGGCCTGCAAACATTATCCCAGGCCGATGGCCAAGTGGTGTTCTGTGGGCAAAAGGTGGACGAATCGGAGAACATCGTCCAAGCTTCTTTGAGCGATCTACAGAATGGGTCGTTCAAGCTCCTGAAGCAGCCTTCAACAGCGGTAGCGTTCTCCAAAGAGCTCGTTTCACACCCACGTTCCATCGCATTGACCGTTCCAAACGATGGATCACCTCTCTACGTAGTCCTCTACGGTCCGCGCAATCCTGATTACTCGGGGTCGAACATCCCAGGAGAACGCCCTCCCTGCGTCGTAAATATCCATGGTGGACCGACTGCTCACGTCGAGCAGGGCCTAGACTGGAAGAAACAATACTTCACGACTCGGGGTTGGGCCTGGTACGCCTTTCATTTTCTCTTCGTCTTCCAGTGAATTTACCTGACTTCTGTTCTAGGCTCGACGTGGATTATGGCGGTTCCTCCGGCTATGGTCGGGCCTACGTGGAACGTCTTGATTATCACTGGGGCGAAGTCGATGTTGAAGACTCCATTCTCGCTGCCAAGTTCCTGTCGCAGGAGCCTTACAACCTCATTGATCCTAAGAGGGTCGTCATACGGGGTGGTTCCGCAGGAGGGTTCACGACACTCGCAGCCATTTCCATCGCATCTGATCCCAAATTCTTCGCCGCCGCCCAGTCGTCTTACGGAATCTCCGACCTCCAAAAGCTCGAAGAGTTCACTCACAAGTTCGAGTCTCACTATCTGAACAAGCTCCTCGGCGGCACCTCCGCCGAAGTACCAGAGGTGTACAAGGCTCGTTCACCGATCTACCATGCCGACTCTATCGTCACTCCGCTGCTGGTACGTCGCTGTTCGCGAAAGTCCGTTCATAGATAGTGATCTAACTACGTCACCGCCTAGATCTTGCAGGGGGAACTTGATAAAGTTGTGCCAAAGGAACAATCAGAGGCCATTTATCAGAGCATCAAAGAACGAAGAGGCGATGTTGAGTATAAGCTTTATCCCGGAGAAGGTCATGGCTGGAGGCAAGAGGTGACCATGCGCGACGCTCTCGAGCGCGAACTTGGATTCTTCTCTCGCGTCCTTGATATATCAGTGATTCTTTAGCGGGTTTCTGAATCGTAGTCATATGCTCATATGTATGTAACCGGCCAGCTCATACGATTCACATGTTCAACCGTTACTCAATGAAATTGGGACCAAAAGTCAAGATATGAGGCATCGGTAGTCCATTTTAATCCATCCGCGGCTACTTAAAAGTGGCAAGAACGGAAGAACCCTACTGGTCTTTGTCAGACTTTGCTCTTTGTCCCTGTAAGCGTCGACGGCGTAAGGACTCGTGAACGGAAAGCCAGCTTTGGGCATCCGCGCCGTGCGACGCGTCATGCGTCGTGATGCCGACAACTTGTCTTGAGAGTGACGACACATATAAAGGCAGTCATCTGGCTCTTGGATCGCCATTCTCTTTCTTTTTCCCCAAACTCTGTAATATCTCTCTGCAAGTCACTTACAATGGCACCAGGAAAGCCCACTTCTATGGAATATGGTACGTGCATCGTTCAGAGTCGATGTACATCGCGGTCTCACTTTGGTTATCGTTACCAGTCAGACTCGGTAAATCTGGATTGAAGGTGTCCAAGATTATCTTGGGATGCATGTCGTACGGGAGCCCGGAATGGCAGGGTTGGGTTTTGAATGAGGAGGAGGGACTGAAGCACATCAAGGCAGCGTACGTACTTATCTATCGGAATCAGACATCTGTACGAGGCTGACCGGTGGATACAGCTATGACGCAGGTATCAATACCTTCGATACTGCAAACGTGGGTTATCGCGGTTCTGATAAGCGCGAGAGATGATTCGAGCGTTGCTTGTAGGTGTACTCGAATGGCGAGTCGGAGAAGATTCTGGGGAAAGCGATCAAGCAGTTTAACCTGCCACGGGACGAGATCGTGGTCTTGACCAAGGTGCGCAGGCCCACCTTAGCCTTGCCATGCCCACCGCTGATTCGATCTGCTTTGGAATTAGGTCTATTTCGTTGTGAAGAAGGACTTCGGAGGCGGATTCTCGGCCTCTCCCAACTGGAACGACGAGAACGGTTATGTTAACCAGCATGGTCTTAGCCGAAAGGTACGAAAGCCCAGAGACTTTCTCGCAATCCTTGTCCGCTGATCCAGAAGCATCGTTCATAGCACATCTTTGATTCCGTCAAGCTCAGCTTGGAGAGGTTGGGACTTGACTACATCGATGTCCTTCAATGTAACGATCTCCCGCTTAGCCCGGCTCCTCGGACCTAACCATGTGTTTACAGGCCATCGCTTCGATTATAACACCCCTATTGAGGAGACAGTGCGTTTACTTCCGAGGAAATTGATGTTTGGATGCTGATTCTCGAACAGATGCAAGCTCTTCATGACGTCGTTCAGGCAGGTTATGTACGATACATTGGCATGTCCTCCTGCCATGCCTACCAATGTAAGCCTGATTTCGGCTGGCTGTGGTATATCCGTTCAACTAATATCTATTCTTCTCCCAAAGTCCACCAAATGCAGAGTAAGGATTGGTCTCTCTTAGAGCGCCTCCTTTGCTGATCGAGCTATGAATCAGACTATGCGATCAATAACAAGTTGACTCCGTTTATTTCCATGCAAAACCACTACAACCTCATCTACCGTGAGGAAGAGCGAGAGATGTTCCCGACGTTGGAGGTACGGCTCCCGCTGCTCGAAGTCACATAGGATACTGATCCAGCGAATATAGCTCTTTGGCGTTGGCGCTATCCCTTGGTCCCCTCTGGCTCGAGGTCTTCTGACGCGTCCCCAGGCCGTGCAGAACACAACCCGATCCAAGACCGACCCGTATGTTTTCGCAGCCCTCATCATGCAATCCATAGTTTTTGATATCATCACTCGTCAGATGGTCCAAAGGCTACAGCGACAACGAGGGTACGAAGAAGATTATCGACAAGTAAGTTTTAGGCTGCAGCCTAATCAGAATGAACGCATTGAGCTTACATTTGTCTTAGTGTCGAGCAGATTGCGAAGAAGCACAATGCTAGTATGGCCCAGGTCGCTTTGGCGTGGATCATGTCCCGCCCAGGTACGTAAATACAGTACGCCTCTATCAGTCAACATCGTTGAGCAGACTATGTTGTAGGTGTTACTGCGCCGATCGTTGGGACAACCTCCTTGGACAATCTGAATGATCTCCTTGGTAAGGAACCACGCGTCGTAGTTTGGAAACTGTTGACTCACTCTTTTCGTAGGAGCGGTTAATGTGAAGCTGACTGACGAGGATAAGAAGCAATTGGAAGAGGCGTATCAAACCCAGAGCTTGTTCGGGCATGTGTAGACACCCGAGGAGGATAAGTTCGTCTGGAATACTAGGTGTACAATAGCAAGCAGCGCTCTTCCTTTGAGGTTGCTCACGGTGATTGAAAGTAATGATAGTACGTTGCAGCCCAAACTCCACTTTGAGGTCTGAGGGGGACACGGGGGAAAGGCTGCTCACAGTCTCGCACCCACAACTGTCGTCCCTGAATTTTGGGATCTCGACTTGGGTTCCTCAGGTCCGTCCTGACTCTCGGAGACAAAACCAGATCTGGAAAGAGATTAAACAGTTGCGTGACTCAGGGTATTGCCACTTAGCTCGTTCCAATGATGAAGGTCCCGCGGTGTAGGGGGCAGGAGTGCCCAAAGAATTCGTGGATCCAGAGACACTTTGGCCCAGGATTCGGCCAAATGCAGCCACTGTTGCTTCCAGTGTCAGACTCCGATAGTAGCGAGCAGCTGGGGTTGTCATCTATTCATCCGATATGGTGTAACGGCTAACATTACCGCCTTTCACGCGGTAGCTCGGGGTTCGATTCCCCGTATCGGAACGTTTTTTGTTCTCCACAACTAGCTTTTGCTTTTGCTTCGTTCCGTTGGTCTTGGTAAGGTTTACGTCCCTCGCAACGCTAGACGTTAATCCGACCTTTTTGAGTTCTTTGGCAGCAGATGGTGGAGACTGTTTCGTCGAATATTCAGAAGGGAAAGTGACGGAGATAAGATAGTCGTGGCTGTACTGTTGCTCAGCCACCTTCCTCAACGTCACAGTTACGTTCAACGTACAACTGCCATGGGTTGACTCACGATCGAGTCATTCGTTTCATCCACCACCACTATGACTGCCATAGCATCTGGACTTTTACGTAGGATGAAGGTCAGAAAGCACTTAGGGTCACGAAGGCCTTCGTCCACTTCACTCATTATTTGCGCATAGATTGCAGCGGAAGGTTGCTGTCATGGGAAGCTAGACGCTATCTATGCTGAAATAGCCAAACTCGAGGCCCAGAACAGCTACAAGGTCGATTTGCTGCTAATATGCGGTGACTTCCAGGCGGTAAGAAACTGGAGGGACTTGGCGTGCATGGCAAGGCCTCAGAAATACAAGGACCACCCTGATGATTTCCATCAGTAAGTTTTGCGCGCTTTCGGAGGGTGTTGGCCGACTTTGTCCTCCCAAGATACTACTCTGGCGAAAAGGTGGCTCCGGTTCCAACAATCGCCATCGGAGGCAACCACGAAGCATCCAACTATATGTGGGAGCTGTAAGTGGCTCCCCCTCTAGTCGTCTTGCTCAGAGTAAACCTTGATGCCATTGTTAGGTATCATGGCGGTTGGCTCGCACAGAATATCTACTTCCTTGGCCATGCTGGGTCAGTTTTGGTGAATGGGCTCAAGATCTCTGGTGCATCTGGCATCCACAAAGACTACGATTTTGTCAAAGGTATGAAGCTCTGTTATCTGCCCTTCCTCTACTCATATTTCCTAGGCCACCACGAAAAAATGCCCTACAGCCCATCTGACATGCGCAGTATCTACCATACTCGCGAATATGATACACGCCGATTATCATTGGTTAGTGGCGCTACCTTTCCAAGCTTAAGTTCTTCTGATTGCTCTGCTTTTTTAGCTGTCGTCACCGCACATTTTCATGTCGCACGATTGGCCCCAGAATATCGACAAGCATGGCGACTGGGAAGATCTTTTGAAACGAACAGGGCAGCTCAAACCCTCCGTTCGGGCTAATAAGCTTGGGTCGCCCCCCCTTATGAGTCTTTTACAGAGTCTTAGGCCCAAACAGTGGTTCTCAGCCCATATGCACACGAGGTTCGAGGCCACATACCCTCATCATGATGAGCATTCCGCCTCCGAGGGTCCCGCCTTAGGCTCAAGCTCAAACTCTAGCACCAGATTCCTCGCACTTGACCAGTGTCGTCCTGATAGGAGATTCCTCGAAGTGATAGACGTCGATGTTCCGTGTCCCAAGGACACTGTGAGCATCTCGTTTGATCCAGAATGGCTCGCTATCAATCGGGCTCTTAACCCGTGGTTCTCTAGAACGCAAGCTCAGCCGCCTCTCCCTATTGAGCTGGAGGCTCGAAATATGGTCGCGAGGGAGCTGGAGTGGGTCAATGCGAATATCGAGAAAGACGAGAACGGAGACATTCCCGTGGAAGGCTGGCAAAGGTTTGTAATGACTGCGCCTACGCTTGGTTCAGATGGCGACGTGAAGGAAGAACAACGTGAGTTTGAATCCGCCGATTGTCTTCAATTCTCTGAAGCTGAGTGTGTACGTTCATAGCACCGGCGTACACAAATCCACAAACTGTCTCGTTCTGCAAGATGCTCGATATCGAGGACAAGGTCAATTTGTAGGAGCGCCGTGCGAGTAACTCCTCATATAGTTCGCATTTACCCCCACTCTCTTTAAAACTAGATTTATGCGTTATCGATTGTAGACATATTCTTGCGGACATGGGCTCGACTGGTAACCACTCCACTCACTGTACACTACTCATTCATACTGGCCTTGGATGATCCAATGCGAATCAAACCCCAGACACTCGTTTCTGGTAACCTCGCACCTGGCTTTCGACCGGACCGAATCAAAGCAGAATAAATCACGATGAATCCTCATATGCTCAATAAAAACTGGAAACCATTCGACGTGATTTGTGGCCCATGAATTTGGCTAAGCCTACGCTCCACTCTGGGGTGGTGAATCGATCTTTGATGAGCTCGGATGTACTTCCAATCCCCGGCTCCCCCGGAACGAGACTTTACAATCAGCTTTCAGTCAATTACTCTGAGACAGGCGGAGGAGAGAAGGACGGATCAATGCCCCCGCAAGCAACGGAAACGTCTATGAACTTCATCTTGTATCGGCCCGCTCGAGACTGAGGCAGTGCCCGTCAAACGATAGACTCACTCGAACTCGGACCCCCTTCACGCGGTATTGACAGGACCTGTCTCCTTAGAAAATTGACAGATGCGATAGAAGCGAGTGTTTTCTTCGAAATTTGAGCTACAGTAAAATTGAGGCGGGGGATTGTAGTGCCCGTCCTTTCATTTCCCAACCTTCGAACTTTCCGGTGATCACAGTAACGAATCGGATGAGGACACTTTTGAGATATGTCCTTCTATCATCAGCGTGCCTTCAAATGCCCTGAAGCCGTCTCTACATCGAGCCATCTTGTAGCTGGTCAACTCTCAGCGAGCCCGTCCGAAGATATCGAACCTATGCCATGGTGATGGTGCGGATCAGGCACTGGCTGGAAAATGAGCGTAGATATGACAGATCTGGTCTTTGCATGCTGGGCTTGGCGAATCATGAGTAGCATCCGCGTTGCCAATATCGGGACCAAGAAGTTCAGTAAACTGGCGGTGCCCCCAAGGCAACGATAAGTGAGGTTGGATTCGCTAAGAGAAGGAAATAGGGAAGCGCTCACACATAGTTGACCATGGCAACGATTCTCGCAATCTGAGAGGAGAATGTATTAGCAGGAGGGTGCGCCGGCTCTACAAACTCTCACATTGTTTGGAGGCGCTCTCTCAAGAAGGATTAAGACCATGATCCGGATGACTTAATGAATGTATCAGAAATGTGACTTGAACGACGTTCAAATGGCCTACTTGCCTATGATCAAAAGATAGCAAAGCCCTCCTTCATTGCGAAGAGCACTGATCGTCCTGTTCTTGTGTTTCCGATACGCGACCAGAAGGGTAAAAAGGCCAATAAGGAACGATACTATGACCCGTCAGGAACATGAAACGACGCATCGATTTCCCCAGAACCAGTGAGCGAAATGCGGCATACGCTTGGAAGTCAAAACGTGCTCACCGAGTGACCCTGCAAGGCTGATATAAATATATATCGTCCTGTATTTCATCTTCTTTGGGTCTGGATCAGTATATGTGCACATGAAGCCCATCGATCGATACAATCGTCCCGGAAGACGGCCTGCGACAATCCGGTTAACGGAATGAGGTTTTCCACAGAAAAGAATTTGAAAACCTTTGATCGAGCTTTGGTAGATGAGCGCAGTAGCCATTGACGGAATAGTGAGAGCCTGGAGTACATCAGACCAGTTACAGAGCGAGACCAGGGTGCAGGAGCTCGACGAACTCACCGGATACGCAATGACGAAGAAAATTAACCAACGGCGCGTAGCACCAAGCAGCGCGTAAAGACAGAGAGATATTGATACTATCGTGAGCGTCAATATAGTGTCAGCAAGCGACCACTTGCGAGGAAAGCTGGATAAACTTACACTCAATACTGTGTCGAATGATGCTAGCTAGGACTGAGATATAGTGTCAACGAACACACCTTTGGGTCACGCAGGCGTTCGGGGAGCTCACCCTGGTTAAAGATCCACAGTCCTCGGCAAAGCTTGGCGTAATATTATTAAATTAACAATCAGGAATACGTTGCGCGCCTCGAGACGATCCACTGACCTCGACATCCACAGCCAGGTAGAATTGATTCGAGTCTATCAGAACACATCGGTGGTGTGTGTTTTGATCCAAAGCAAAGCACTCACAGAATATCATGGATCCGTGCATGATGAGGTTACCGTACCTCGTAACGTAGTACAGTAGCTTACCCCACGTCAGCCTCTGAGGCCATACGACATCTACCTGCTCAAATGTAAGCGGAATTCACAATCAATCTACTAAAGAAAGACTGCACCTCTTCTTGCATAGTCAATATGCAATAATACAGCTGACATTCGGAAAGGGAACCAATGATCGTGAGTGAGTGATTCAATCTCATCGCCGCCACTGACGCAAGACCCTCACATATCCTGTCAATACTGCCACTAATACACACCGCAAGCACGTCAGGTCGAGCTTCGACTGTTTATGCGATAAACCGGAGCCTACCATCAACATACTTGGGACGAGTCAGGAGCGTGAGTGGAGAGAAAGACAGAAATGGCTGTGGAGGGTACTCACACGACTTTCAATGGCACTCCTTGCGGCTCCTGCTCCGAAAGCATCAGGGTCTGCCATCGTACACGAACGTGAATAGGCCCGGTCTCTTGTGGGGTGAACAAGATATATATGAAGTTCAGAACGCAGGTCCAAAAAAGGCGTTCATTTGGTCGCCGCCAAATGAAATCTAGTATCCAAGTAGGAGGGAAATTCATCATTCTTGCCATCGGGTTTGTTGGAGCGCCCATGGCCACAAGAACGCCCTGAATGGAATCTCTATGAGGGATGACAAGCTTATGATTTGCACAATCAAGCCAGCAGCGCTGTTGCAAGCCCGAGCTGCCGTCAGTAAATCCCATTTCGAGGGATGTCGTAGATGGTCTGCCAAAAACTGCTCGTTATTTGTGGGCGCGCGTGTGTGTGCGACAATGTTAATAGCGAATCGGCGCCGATCATAAGATATGTATTAGGGCGCCCACTGTCAATAGACCTTCAATGTACCATCAGAACTTGAGAAGGATCGCTTACCCGCAGGAGCCCAGACTGTTGCGAATGTTGAATATATTTGCTGAATGACTGCGGACGCCATATGGAAAAGGAACAGGAGACGACTCCAGAAAGACTCGGAGGTTTTGCAGTCGGCATCGAATCCTATGCATGTAGCTGCATTTTTGCTGTGCACACGTGTGTCTCCAGCCATGCAGGGTCGAACGGACAACTTCGTCCCCAGAGCCCTCGGGAAACATGGCCTAATAAGAAGGCGGTGGTCAGTTACATTCGCGTAGCGCCTCTGGGATGAGAACTAAGATCCACCGGAAACCGTTCTTCCACAACTCTCTCAATCTTCCAACCGTAACTCTCAGCCTTGATGAAGAGCTCCATATCGCGATGAGCGAGATGGGGTCTGTGGTGAGAGTAAAAGACCAGTACGGACGAGATCACAGATAATGAAATGACGTTTTCACATGTTCGAGAACAGGGCGTCGTGCTAGAGAGAGCATGTCAGTTCGATAAAGGTTAGCTTGTCGAACGGCAAATGAACCTGAGAACGAGGTCAGATAGGATGATCAGGTCGTATTCTCGCTGACCAGTCCTCGATGAGGATATTTCGACCAGTTCATCGACCTGTCTTCCCCAAATGTAGCCCTACGTGATGGTGTTAATACACTTTGGGAAGACCATGAAACCCGAAAACCAACCTTGGGCACTGTTCTGCCCCGCTCTTCTGGGGCTAGGTTGATTCTAGTGTTATGATCTATGTTGTCGATGAGAGGATCATCGGGATAATCCGTGCTGACTACTTGCGAAGTCGTCAGAGTGATGAGACCGTCACTGACAAGAGACGTATAAGTCTAGCATTATTTTTCGCAGCTACGAGACCCGGTAGAGCACCGGCCGCCCCAAGTTCGAGAACGTTACGGTTCTCGCACGGATTCGATGTTCATCGAGATAGGTTGCGAACGATTGTGTAGCATTTCATCTACGAGCCGCGGTTATGACCGAGATCGCGACTTTAGCTTAACAATTTACTCACAAATATTGGGTGGTCTCCAACCAATCGAATATTGATCTCTTTCCAATCATCAGGGCTCATCACAAATCTCTCGTTACAACGGTATCTCGACATCGTTGGCGACGGTGATGGTGGTCTTGGCGGTTCCTGTTCAAGTTAAAGGGCTGGTGCTGAGACTTGAGTCGGTACTGTCCTGACTGGGAACATAGAAGCTAGAGGTTCGCCTTCAGAGTCGGAAATGGTGGTCATTGATTTCAGGTCCGGCCCCGTCGTCCGGGTTCCGAAGCGGAAGCGGATGAAAATGATAAGTAGTGCAGCGGCCAGCAGGTGGCCAAAGCCCGGGACCGTCTTCTACTAGGTCCATTTGTTAACTCTTCAATTGATCAAGATCGTTCAATCACAGTGTCGCGGTGCAAAATACATAGCAGTGATAAGTTAGTACATTATATACGAAAATCATTTAACAGTAAGTAAGAAAATCGCTTCAACGTTCGGACACATAGCACTAGCAGTGAATTCGCATGCCGGCAGGCCCCGTGCATGTCTGCGCATGCACAAGTACTTCAAACGACGCTCAAATTCTTCTCCTCGTCCCAGAAGAACACAACGCACTTCACATAATTTTCTCCGTGGTTTCATCAAGGTGGAAGCGTTACTCACTACTTTCTGCGCCTGTTCCCATCTGTCGATTACCCCACACTCGTTGATGTCAGCACGCTTCTCCCAGGTTCAGTTTTTCTCCGAGCATCTCATCCAGCGCACCTTGTACCAGAGAAGAACTAATAAAGGAAACAAAATGCAAACAACCTGCTGGCGGGGATGCAGATCGCCGATCGGACAGACAATATGCATCCGCAACTCAAGAAATGGTGCATCGTCGGTTAACTGGTATACGATGTTCAGCGCATGGATTGAGTAAGTAGCCGAGTGAGTGTCTTTTGAAATTGGAGAAAAATTGACGAGGATCAAACACGAAACAGGAATCAAGTCAGGAAGAAGGAGGAGACACTTGTTATTTGAAAGTGCGACCTAATCGGCGTCGATAGTAGGTGTTTCCTTCGGGTACTGGCAGCTCCAGATCACTCGCCAAAGTGTGAAGACGATCAGTTGACATCAAATTGGTTCTAGAATTAGCACCAAGTTGAAAGAGATCCAACGCGAGTCAAAGAAATGAATGGTATCCTTGACTCGCGAGCAGCGGGTGTGATATAACGAGGTGGAGTGATCAGGAATAGTGGAAAGGCAACGATCGTTGCATACATGTCCCGTAGACAATGGGCATCAGTAAAGATAGCAATAACCATACCGAAAGAAGTGATTTCGGGTAGGTCGAGAGAAATTGAACAATCGGAGTCTGGGGAAAACCTCAAGGAAGTAGAGGCCTAATACAAGGTCCCACCTATCGAGCGAGTGATAATGCAGAGGTATCGGGTGCGAATGACAAAAGCTGGTGTCGGCGATAGCAACGAGGCGAGAACCACGAGTGAGAAATTCACGACAGACAGGTAGGTAAAAACCGCGATAGTTGTCTATGATGATAGACATCGGGACAAGTGGAGGGTGTACAGGGCGCTGTGAAGTTGCTGTGAAGTCTTTACAGGGCGAAGGGGGCCCGCAAAACCAAATAACAGCCAGCATCATGTAAGGAAATGTTTGCACGGAAAGGAGCAACGAAAAAGACACGTCTCTCCAAGGCCGAGGCTGGGTGTAGATGTAGCGGAGCGAGACGGGCCGCGAGCAGTTACCAAAGTGAGCGATTTAAATGGGATTGATGCTCCATCGCCAGAAACATTGTGGAGCGAGGCTCATGTAAATGGGGGGCTCGTATGATAGGACCCAGAGACCTTCGGTCCCGGGAATATATTTGTCTCTGCTTTTCTCAAAAGCTATTGGGGTTAGCTAAGGCAAGTGACTGACGCTCCGAGTCTTCTTGTCCTCCTCCAACTCCAAGACACCTGTTTGGTATCTACGCACTACACTTTCCTGGGCTGACAAGAATCCTAGGCTGCTAGAGTCTAAGGGCTATTGTCCCCGAATCATACGCGCGAGCCTTAGGCTAGCCACAGCTATCAAGACAATGGGGATGTTGGCGCATTCGGACCACAATGCTTCAAGGGGCCGTATGCCTACTACCGGTTTACCGGGTCATGCTGCTCTATCCGTTTAGACCATCCGACTTGGAGATACCAGTCCGAGTCCGTAATTTTGATACATATCCTTCCCTGGATCCCAACCGCACCTCAGTCTTTGTCCTCTAGATCTGAAATGAATTCTCATCGCATTGTTTAAACCTTCGCCACTCTCTCCCGAGCACACCCGTCTGTGTGCCTGTTACTTGTCGTCAGATGGGCTATAAAGCCGCCCTCAGACCCACCACGGCACGTCATCTCCGCGAGCCTCTCTGCATCATCCCTATCGCTTTGAGCATCACTCTCATGGGGAACCTTGCTCGTGAAGCTTCCTGGGTGGAATTTGAGGACTATTTCGATGGCCAGCCTCCGGTGAAGCCTGGGGCTCATGGAGATTTCGCCTTCGGTGACGACGACAACTCGGACTCGGCATCTCCAACTACCGAGTTTCCCGTCCACAATGCCGACCTCGAAGAGCGCTGGATGAACGGTGAAATATCTCTTGATCAGCTGCACGATCTCCAGGCCGCTCAACAGAGCAGGGCGTCTAGCCTCGGTCCGTTGGAAGGTCTATCCTTTTTCCCAAGTGTTGTATTGCCTGTTACCCGAGGCGGAGGCGCTGTCAACGCACCCAGACAACCTTCCCCAGGCGCTGAAGTTCATTCAGCTGGTTCCTCCAATCAGCACGTTTACCCCCTGCACACCCAATCTGCCCCGAGTTTCGAATCTGGTCTTGGCTACCAAGTCGACGAATCTGGATCCCACAACACCTCCGACTCAGAATGTTCTGACTCGGAGTCCACTGCGACGGCCACTGACGATGATCAAGAAAAACTGGGCCGGGACTGGGCTTATTCCCATTGCGCACTGGATCCCAACAAATGGGCCACTCTCTGTCCGATATGTGCTCATGTTCTCACTGCTCCAGAGGGTGAAGATAGGCAGGAATATTTCCCCAAACAAGACGCATACTTCTTTACCCGAGACGAGCTTTCGAGGCACATTCTCCAGCATATCGACGCCTCTGAACCTTTCTGGACTTGCCCTCTTCCCGTCACCACTCCGAGTGGCAACGTCAAGCCAAAATGCCGCGTTAGGGTGGCAGTGAAAACGAAAACGAGGAACGAAAGCGACTCCTTGTTGCTACATTCAACTACGACCCGGAATGTTATAAAGCATATCTTTTCCGAGGGTCATCGAACGTTGCGGTTTGGTTACCCTCTGGTTCAACGAAATGCAGGTGGGGAATGGTTCCCGGACATGCGTAAAGCTGGCTTGATGCCTGACCTCCAGTGCAAGTATTGCTCGATGACCTTCAAGCATCTGTGGGCCCGTGATGGGCGACTTGCAAAGCACCTCAATGAAGAGCACCCGGAGTCGTGACCTTCTTATAATTATAAAACGTAGACCCAGCTTTATCTATAATCAACCTTGACAATGAACCAAACCGTTCAACCTCCCTGAAACAAAAGTGACTAAATGGCTAAGATTCTTTGGGTTCGAGTCCTCTTCGTATCATTGACCTTGCCCCACAGCTTCAAGAATACGTCGTAACATCGCCTCCATTGACTCGAAACGTGAGTTCACTTGCTTCTCTAAATTCTCCAGACGGTGTGATACGGTGACGTGTTCGGCTTCGAGGTTCAAATCATCTTCTAGGCCAGGTGAGCTCCTGGCAGCTACAACAATGGAGTCGGGACCCGCTGTGGAAACAGCCTGGCGAATTTCTTCCACATGCTCGGTCAGTGCCTTCATCCTTTTGTCGATCTTGCCTTCCAGAGCTTCCATCTCCTGGACCAACATCGATTTCGCTTCTTTGAGATACTTCTCCGCCTGGTCTCCCGTTCCCTGACCTTCCACATCGACGTTGTCGTAGATTCGGAGCAGATAATGAGAGGCGTCGTGTTTCCCCTCCTGTAGCTTTTTGGATTCACAGTCCATACAAATCAGAACATCTTGCGCTTTATTGACGTCGAATGTGTGAGATACGGAGGGCTCTGATACAGCAAGAAGATGGGGATCACTCACTGCAAACAGCGCAAACCCAACAAGGAAGGGATACTTCCTTGTCACAACACGCACAACGATGATCCTGGGGTTTTGAAGGCGCTGCGTGATGATGAGAGCCTCCGCTACGGAAGCTGGCCTTGACCCGCCGCGAGCGTATCCGGGCTTGAGGAATGATATGTGCAAACTCCATCGGAGGAATATGTCGAAGCGTTTTGAACATGGTGTGCGAAATTCGGTGGGTAAAGTTGTCGGTGGTGATCACGTCCTTCTTGTCAATGCATTTCTCGCAGATGTCGACCTGATTGTTGAGAGATTCTAGACAACAAACGATACAGATATGTCGCAAGAAACAGAACTGGTTTCGACAGGAGTCACATCTCGTGTACGACGTTCTGGAATGACGACGTCGTAGCCTTTTAGTAAAAGCTGAGAAGACCGCAAACGCTGACTTACATAGATTCTCCAACTTGGCGGCTCAAGTAAAAGCGGGTAATCCCATGCCAAACGGATGAGATGTTGGGGTGAACACATTTGCGCAGTGTGATATAATCGGACATGTCTTCGTCGGTAGCTTCGCCATGGTCAGCCTTCATCGCTGCAGTAATCCAGCGCCTCCGCTCGTTTGCCATCTGTTTGAAATAAGATGTCGACCACAGCTGTCGTCGAGCCTGAAAGAGGGTAGCTTCTCGAGCGAGCCTCCATCGTGCAAGTGCGAGTTTTCTGATATGCTCCCCCTTTGAGCTACCGTCGACTGCTCCTTCCACTGGGCCCTTTGAGGGTTGAAGGATTTCCGTAGATGCTGCTTCCGGTTCGACGCCACTTTGACTGGCTTCGGCAAGTGGCTCACCCTCTACAGCCATATCCTCGACGAAATGACGGAATCGGGCAGCGTCGGGAGATATCCGAAGCAAGTCGAATGGACGAACGCCAGTGTCCGCTTTATAATCCAAGAACTTCCACTCCCCCTTCCAGTGAAGGCCATGATAATCCAGCACAGGTGTAACGCGGAAATGGAACTTGAATCCGCTGGTTGCGTCCACGGTGAATTGCAACGCCACGATCGGCCTTCCATCCTCGACCTCCTTAGCCCCCGCGTCACCTCCGTCCCCGAGACTGGCTCCCTTACCGCCACCATCATCTTCAGCGCCGTCATCTTCGAGCCCCTTGACTGGATCTCCCCACTCAATAGAACCTTTCAGCTTCCCCGAAGCCGACCATCCTTCGAAGACACCCTCGAACTCGGTCGCTGCGGGTTCCTGAGGAAGGTCGAAACGAAATAGAGCGACGTCCTTCTGCATTACATATTTTCGATCTCGATACATCCGCCCCGACCATGTTCCAGAAAGACTGGTCAAAAGAGACTGAGATCCACCGACAGGCGAAGACGACGGGGATGGTAAGGAGAAGTCGTTGAGGATTGTCTGCTGATCGGGGTCCCAATCTGGTCGATCTTCTTCGTGGTCAAGGTCCTGTACGAGATACTTCAACGCTTCCTTATCGGCCTCTGTAAGAACGGATTTGGAGGACGGTACGGGTTTCGATTCAGGGCTAGGGCTAGATTCGGTGTTTTCTGCACTTGTCTCGTCAGGGTGCGATTGGGATGATTCATGATAGTCGGATGCAAGCATTGAATTATTCTTGACTGCGTAAGGTTCGGAGGAGTTGAAACGTTCGAACTACAGAAGTTCAGTTATCAGCTGGAAGGTTTAGAATTAGAGTTGGGCGCACCATCCCGAAAGAGAACTTTTCGAATTGATCATGAATGCTTCGCGACTTCTGTCTGAAGATGGCTTTGGGCGAAACCTTCAGCAGACTTCGACGCCAACAAGTAGCAAAACTTACCTTCCAAATTATCCGCTCTGTGCCTGAGAGAATCGAGAACGTTCAGCAAGGAGGTCGAATGAGCCGTTAGCTCGATCGAACAGAGCCGGTACTGCGATGCCAGACGAATGACGTGCAGGTGATGTTTGAGCAGCAGATAGATCAGTGGGAACGCGAACTGAAATGTCACGAATCAGTCAGGATAGGTTGAATGAGAAATCGTTTGCACGTACACGTTCGATTCGCCCCGGCCCAGTGACCAGAGTCACTTTGTCGGTCGAGGAAACATTATACTTCAGGTCCTTCAGATTGGAAAGCAGGCGCTCCTCCTGTTGCCCATCCAGATTTGAAATGAGCTCCTTGAGCTTACCGTCCTTGGCGTCGTACTCCCCGACATGCGGTTGCGTTGATCTGAGAAGGCTGTCAAGGGATTGAAATGCAGAGCTTTCGAGGTAGTCGGCGACGATGGTCCTGTTACAGGGTAGGACGTCTAGCCGAGCCTTGAAGATCTCCTGCACGAGGTCGTAGATCTGCTCCTTGTATCTCTTCACGCTTATCGCCCATCCTGCAAACCGGATAGTGAGTAGAAATTATGTTTCGGCCTTGGAACTTCAACTGACCTGCAGCCCAGTATGCGAACCATCGGAGAAGGCTGGAACACAGAGAGATTGTCACGCCTTCCATTCGAATCACAGCGAGGAAGCTCACCTCCAGCCCTTCGGTCGCGCGACTGCAAACCTATTCGCCTCGTGAATACTGATAAATCCTGAGAAATCGTCATCGATAGCTTCGACGATGGGATCGAGATGGACGACGTCGATATACTCCAACGCCCACTCGTCTTCTGTCATTTCCCGTTCAAGATCCGCACCGAGCAGCAAGGTATCAGCTTCGTTGACCTGTTTCAGCTGAGAGCTTTCGAGGTCAGTCGAGGGAGGTAGCTCGACGATCTGAATGTTGGGGGTAGCGAGGATAGTCGGTGCTTTGGGAGGATTCATTCGAATGTGATAGTCCTTGAAGGTGAGAACGAATTTCTTGGCTTTGACGCTTTGTCGCAGACCCTATAGTCAGATGAGTACCGCGGTGATATCAAGACAGTTGTGAGAGATGAACCATTTCCAGCCAAATTTTCTGCAGCACCTGGAGTAGAACGAGTCAGTGCCACTGGGCGACCGAAGCAAGCGATGAAAGATACTAACCCGGTCCGTCAATAGGACGTGTTTCTTCATCCCAGGGAACATCATGGTAATCTCGCTGGAAAGTTTCATGATCTGCGACGTCGAGTTCTCTACAGCGTGCGCCATGTGCTGGATGTTGTTGTTCTGGATCCTAAGCATACCCTCGAAGTTGGCCATGTTCTTCTTGAGTAACTCTTCGACGTTCTCAGTCAGCTCCTTGGCTAACTGGGACTTTAATTTCTTCGTTTCCTCTTCCGAGAGTTCATCGATGTGCTCTCCGGTCTTAAATAGAAGCTCTTCCAGCAATCCGTCGTGCTGGAAACAGTTCTCAATCCCTCCGTTGGTTTCGATGAATCGGACAGCTTCTTTCTCGCGCGGGGTTTCGAGCCGATGTAGGAAGCTGAGGAGACTGTCGACCTTGAACTCCACACGGGATACTATTTCGGCTGTATCGTGCACCCTTCCCGCAGTATACGAAGCAATGAGCAGTTCGAGTTCGGATCTTCGCTCCGCAAAAGTGGTGATGTGCGACGCCAGACGTTGTTCGAAAAACTGAGCATGAATGAGGCGAGCTAGCGTACAATTAGTTTATTGGTCCGAAATGACGACAGAGGGCACGCACATATGAGCTTCTTGTCCTGATAGTAACTCAGGTCGCTTCCGCAAGCCTTGATCTCCTCTGCGATGATGGACATCATGTTCGCCAATCGCGCACTTGTCGTAAAGTCGTGTCGCTCGGTTCTCAAATTGCGAATCCTACGAATATAATCAGGCGAAAGCTTCGTCACTAGCGAGTGAAATACTCACTGGTAAAGCGTACACATGAGATTTTGCATCTGCAATTTCACGCCCATCGCTTTCGCGTTGTTATCTCTCCGAATGAGTTCGATCTTGATCACGGCAGCGAAAGCCCCAACCGCAACTGAAAATTCGTCGTGACTCATCAGGCTGGCTTCGATGGCTAATACAACACATTCGAGGACATACCTGAGATTGCCGGGTGAATTTCACTCAGAAATTGCAGCCCATGCAGAATCATCTTCGAATTTTCCAGGAAGCTGGTTGTAGCAGCCTCGTATCGGATAGCCTTTTTCGAGGAGCCTTGCCCGACTTCCGTCATGTCAAGCTGGGCGGCCTCCATGATAGTCTTCTCATTCTCGATGTAATAGCGATCAAAGGAGTCCCATAGTTCATTCCACCCCTCTGGCTTCTTGGTCAAGGCAGTAGCTTCTAAATGAAGCGTTACACGATCAGCACACTATCCTACTTGTGAATCAAACGCCTACCCTGGAGATGCTGCGACACTGTGAAAGTTGGACTTTGTCGCTCATCCTGTTGGCTGTTCTTCGTGCCTTTCGTCAAAGACATATTGAAGAGAGAACTGGGAGAGGTAAGGAAGGATGCCAAAAATGAACATGGTGTCTTTGTGCAAGCGCGTGCTGCTGTAAATGTTCTTTGCCATCAGATTGATCACCCGAGCTGGCCGCTGGCGCTCATTAAACTTATTAATACGTGCGCGCTGATTGCTGTTGAGCAGAGCTTCCTGAGGGCCAGGCGTCTTCTCTAGGAGGTAGGAAGTCACTAGTCAAAGCTGACCTGCTTAAGTTCACATCGGGGCCGCTCGATTCTCAAAAAAACGAAAAACAGACCAAAATGAAAAATTCCGATACGGGGAATCGAACCCCGAGCTACCGCGTGAAAGGCGGTAATGTTAGCCGTTACACCATATCGGATTGGACTTGATAAACCTTTTGGCGGACACGATCAGCTCGAGTAAAACCGTTGACAGACACCTTTGCAGTAGTAGCGTCCTCGGCCAATCCATTCCATTCCAGTCGTGCTCTTCTTGACAACTTTTCAGCTGGACATTCCACTGGCGGCCTCAGAAACTTCCAAACTCCCTGGTGGAAGCATTCTTTTGTCTCAGCTCAGGTGAGATATCTTTCGAATACTTCATTGTTCACATCTACCCTCTTCGCCTGCAGTAGTTCCTTCACAGTTTATCGTGTCATCCTCGTCCAGGAGTCGTTATCTCAGAACGTTGCTCCCAGAGCTACTGCTGTGAAGCTGTGCACGGGTAGCATGTAAACCATTATCAGCTTGTTCCTTCGAGAGCTAAGAACTGTTGTTCAAGCGCACGATGTCGCAGGCATTCACAGATCCAAGAACTTCATACTCAACGCTCCAGGGCTAGATCACAGAACCGAATCGCTTCACCCGATCTACACTACTCTGAAAAAAAGATTATCAGCAACAGGTAGCCCCACGGGGCCCAAGTCACGGATAACGAAGCTCCAAAGGCCGATTCCCTGAAGTCGATTGTACGATCGTGAACAAGGTGCGGTATGTAATTACTTGGCCTGTACCTTGATACGGCAGATATTCGCTTTCCCAGCGAGCGCACGCCACTGTCAATAAGCACACAGTTACCATCGTCCCTATCTCAGAAACTTGACGTACTGAGCTGAGAGCGCGATTTCCGTCGAGAGCGGGGACACTTCTGTTTGAGAAAAAACATCATGTTCGTCGTCATTGTGATAATAAGGTTAACGTGGAGTATCAGGACCTCAAGCCCTCAAAGTTTCTACAGTATCAGATCGTCAATAGAAAGAAGGATGCAAAAAACGTTAGTTTTGATCATCAATCTTCGAACTGCACCGTCCTTTCAGTTTCGATGTAGACGCATACACGAGACTCTATCGGAGCCAAGGAATCAATGTCATCCATCGCCCCATTACGGGTTGTCGACATCTGACTCTTTCGCTGGCTTATACGTCCCAGTCCGAGCCTGTCTTCGTGCGCTTTGTTGAGTTTGACCTGGTGGGATTCTTCTCGGAGATGCAACACTGTACGAACGGCAAGAATCGAGTTGACGACTCGCTGCGGGCTGCGGGTATCAGACATTGGGGTAAATGGAGATTAGTCGCCGAAAGTCAAATGGGCGGTGATACCGTATGTCGAGAGAGTACGTACATCACGAACATATGCTTGCATGCAGGCTAACACGTTCTGATGTAAGTGGCTTGAACTGACAAGAACAGCCGATTTGGACATACCGGTGCGAGCCGTATGATAGCGATGTTTGCGGAGGAAGTGACTGTTGTTTCGAAGTTGAGTTTCGGATGGAATGCAGTATCGAGGAGAGAAAGGGGCTTACTCGCTAGGGCGATGAAGTAGAAAATCCCATCCCGATAAAAAAGTGTCAACATGGGACTCCGGGTTTCCCAATGCTTCTTCAGAAGTATATAGAAGGTGACCCCGAGCACGACTGGGAGAGCTAAAGTCAGGAACCGAGTGAGATTACGGGAAATAAATCGCCACTCACTGAATTCATTGACGACTATCATGCAGAAGAAAATGGTGATCGGCTGATTGTCGGTTTCGAAAGGCACACAGGGGATGATATCCCCCACAGGCGAAGGTCGATCTGCAAGTCCGAAGGAAAAGGAAGGCACGATTCGTGGGCATTGGGGTGGAAGATTTAGATTCAGTGCACTTACACTTGACCCGCGATATCAAGATGCCAAGGATCGTGATTGAAGCCATGTGTACCAGCTGAATAGCTCAGTCTCACGTCGAGGCACTACGAATGGGCGAGAGGGACCTACAGCGTACTGAGTCCCCAGGATGTACCCCACTATTTTCTTTCGGCCGGAAAGAGCGAAAAGCCGTACGAACATGATTGCTGGGATGTCAATGTCAGAAACAACTGGAGCCCGAGTTGTCCGTCGAAGATTCACATACCTTCGGATAGAGCGATACCGATGACTCCGAAGCCTAGACGAATTGTCAACAAAGCAGTTGCGGCAAAATAGAATGTAGGCCTTACTTGCGCTCACAATAAACGACCCATGGCAGATCTGAGGAATGCGTTAGAACTCGAAGTGTTTTGGCTTCCCAACGTGGCTTATACCTTTGGGTTAGCGACAGCTCCTACTGTGGACTGTTGAGAAAATGGAAGTGAAAAAGGAAGGAATTTACCTACATAGATAACTCGCTATGATATCGAAGCACAGGTACCGGTTGAGGAAGAATAAAACCTTGACGATGCCTGGACGAGCCGGCCACATGTACTCAATCTGTATGGCATCTCGGTGTCTCGTCTTTTGCTAGAGAATACGACAGGACTCACCTCCATTGGCAGAGTCTGAATGTAATCTGCTAGCTGCGAGTCACGATGTCACCATGAGCCGTGATTCCGAGTTCATACAACGCATTCAAACCAACCCAGATTGTTGTCGCCCAAGCTGTTCATCAAGGTAATGGGAAATGAGCCTGCGAGGCAGCATCTTGCAGAATTTGAGAAACATACTCAAGAGAGACTGGTGGTGTATGGTCGCTTCAAGTTGTCATTTTCTGTATATTCAACGGATCGCTGGTTTGCTCACCTGGTAGGCCCGTCCACACCTAAGCGACTCAAAGAGTTGCTGCTTCATGGCCTCAACTGCGCCAGGATCCATGACGACTATCGATTGGAGCGAGATACGACCTTGAAGTGGCACAGGCTTCCAGCGCGAGGGCCGGCAGGAGGAGGAGTATAGGAGGAGGGTATCAGGCCGATTCCCTGTGTATCCTCTTTTATAGGGTCACCGAGGTGATCGTGTACCACGAAACGACATACATCATGATGCGATGGGTAACTTTCTTGTGCCGGCACTTGCTTGTCCTGCTTCAATCGCGATCCACCCTTGGCCGCGCATCTATGCGTCACGTGAAGCCTCAGAGGCCCATTTTTTCGTAAGGAGAAATAGGCCTAAGTGGAACCTGCACGACAAGTCCCTCCCACCAAATTGCAAAAGGAGATGTCCCAGTTTCTGCAGGTCTCTTCAAAAATGTGTCGTCGCGGTGTTCTGCACCTGCAAGTGTCTTGCCGCACCTGTTAATGAGACTTCGCACTTGGAAAAGTTGCTCTCTCGGACTTCGGTCTTGCGAGTGGAGTAACACTCACCTGTTTTTCGAGGTTCCCGGTTTTTCGTCTGACTTCTGACTTCAACATGTCCCTGAGATATAATTTCTGGGCATATGATTTGTTGTATATAGTTTCAGACAGCTCTATTCAATGTAATTGTTCTCAATATTTGTTTCCGTCGGGTAAGACAGCAGTCATTATCACGAATGAGGTAGGCGTAGCTCAAGAAAAGGTTTTCAATTCACGACATATATACAACATATATACAACATACGACAAAGGTTCATCAAACAAGAGTGTCCACAAGATTACGTACTATAGGGCCAGCTATACATCTATTATCTCCGACAAAACCGGCGCGAGGCAGCGACTTCAAAAAAAAAATACAACTGTAGCGAGGCAGCGACTTCCAAAAAAATACAACTGTAGCGAGGCAGCGAACTTCCAGAAGGATACGACTAGAGCTCATTCGGTGGAGGGGTGGGTTCAGACAACGGGGCCTGGGAACTTTGAGAAGGAGCTGACATCGAGGGATGAGGAGACGGAGTGTGATAAGGCTGGAAACCAGGCATTGGAGGATAGAAGGTGTAAGGACTTCCATAGTAACTGTAGGGGACCTGATAGGCCCCTTCGGACATCATCGACGATGCGGGAGTGGGATCGGAGGGCATTTGATTTCCGAACATGTTGGGCATTGGGCCATTCATCCCAGGATACATCGGATAACCCTGGGTCATCGCATGATGCATCCCTGGCATCGGCGCCATCTGCATCTGCATTGGCATCCCCATCGGCGACATTTGCATCTGGGGCATGGGTGGGAGCTGCATTTGCGGGACGGGGGAAACATGGCGCATCTGCGCGACGTGAGGGACGGGAAGAGGATAGGGTGCAGGGATTGGTGCCGGTGTTGTTGCTGGTGTTGTTCCGCGAGGCTTCTTCGTCTCCGTATTGTCTACATTGTTTTCGGCTGGTCGCTTGATGGTGGCAGTAGGGGCAATGGGAGGGGACATGTCCGTCGGGCCGGTCTGAGCTGGAGGTGGAGAGTTGAGGACAGTCTGAGCAAGGTCGGAAGGAATAGTCG
Source organism: Candolleomyces efflorescens (assembly GCA_027579765.1). NCBI lineage: Eukaryota > Fungi > Basidiomycota > Agaricomycetes > Agaricales > Psathyrellaceae > Candolleomyces > Candolleomyces efflorescens. The sequence continues at coordinate 90,801 of JAMZDL010000042.1, forward strand.
CGGAGGGGGGTAGGACGGAAGGTGTTTGGACCGCGTCGAGAGATGAGGAGCCTTCCGTGGCTGTTGTTGAAGAGATCTCCCCGGATAAACCTGGAGCACGGCGGTAGATCGGGTGCGGGTTGCAGGCAGGGTGGCTGAAGCTTTGCGGAGGTTCCACCTTCACCCTACCAGTAGGACGGGGTCTGGGCCTGGACGGAGGTGCAGGTGCCAACGCATGCTCCTCGGTTGCAGCTGCAGGTACGGTAGTGGACGTCGCAGGTGCTGGAGCAGATTCCAACGGGGTAGGAGGGTTTTGTGAGGCAGTTGCTGCTCGCCGAGCAGCTAGAGCTGCCCGAGATGCTGCAGCACGTTGAGCTTGAAGTGATGGGACAACTGTGGACGACGGAGGCGCGGGTGCAGAAGAATGTGTCTCGAACGACGGCTCCCTGGGTGTGAGGGACGATGCTGCAGGTACGAGGGGTGTGGTCGTTGCAGGTGCGAGGGGTGTGGTCGTTGCAGGTGCGAGGGGTGTGGTCGNTGCAGGTGCGAGGGANGTTGNNGNTGCNGGNGCAANGGACGNNGTCGCTGCAGGTGCGAGGGACGTCGNNGCTGCAGGTGCGAGGGACGTCGTCGCTGCAGGTGCGAGGGACGTTGGTGCTGCAGGTGCAAGGGACGNCGNNGCTGCAGGTGCGAGGGACGACGATGTCGCAGGTGCGAGGGACGACGATGTCGCAGGTGCGAGGGACGACGATGTCGCAGGTGTGAGGGACGACGATGTCGCAGGTGCAGGAGGGGCAGGTACTGGTGCAGGCATCGTTCCAGAAGAAGATGAAGGTGCGTTGACCAAGGTGGAAGTGGGTGGCTTTGGCGTCTCGTCAACAGACAATGGTCGTGCAGCTTGCGAGGAGGAGGGTGTTGGCGGTGAGGAATCCTGGACTCGCAGGCGGTGGCAATGACCGTCGTAAAAGCACTGTCGTCGCCCGAGCCGAGAGTCAAGGGGCCGTACACCGGTAATCCAGGCAACACGAGACTCCTTGAGGTCTGACAAGGCACCTTTGTACTTGACCACCCGTAAGGTGCGGTTGGTGCAAGCGGCAGACATCGCCCTCGTTCCAACCACGCCGATCTGTCGCATACCGCTCTGACCCTTCTTTCCCTTCCCCTTTCGCCCACTATCGGAGGACTCGCGAGGGGGCTGAGAAGCCTTCTTGCCCTTGGTGGCAGCCTCAACAATGACGGGGGCGGTTGGGTCGTCCGTAACAGGGAAGGCAGCCTCTTCCGGCCAGCCCTCGAGAATGAAACCTTGACCTGCAATCTGGTTCTTGAGTTTTGTCCACGGCATTTGAGCGACGGGGAAACTACGTCCTTGCAGTTCTACGAAACTTGTCAGTCACAGAAGGCTCAAGAAGACACTAGACACCTACCGAGCTCCTCATACAGGTACGCACGGACTATATCCTCGTCCGTGTTCTTTCCAACTCCCTTTCTCCCAGCGACTGAGCTTGTGGTTGATACCGCCGAGGGCGAAGGGTTCCTCCTTGGAGGATGCGACGGCGTAAGAGCTGGGACCGATTTTGGGTTCGACCGAGCCTGTGATGTAGAGGGGTCGTTGTTCTGGAACTGATAGGCGTCGTTGAAGAGTTCGGGGTGGGAGGACTGCACGGCTCGGGCACAATCATCCTGGGCTGTTCGACGAACGAGATCGCTGCATACATGTTTGTCATTTGGATCCGCAGCTTCAGTTTGGTGAGAGGACTTACAATGCATAATTCTGTAAGAAAGTGAGAACGGAATCGGAGGTCACAGGGAGCGTATTCCAGAACTGGAGAAGAAGTCAGTGAATGTCATAGTAAGGAGGTCGATCAAACATACACCCTGAGCACCCTCCGACTCGACAAACTCTGCTAAGCCCTGATCGTGGTGCATCCTGCTCCCGGTGAGGAAGCCAGCGAATTCGAAACCGAAGATGTGAGTCTTCTGCCCAAATCTCACCAGGTCCTTCGCAAAGCTCGCAAAAGTGGTAGAGCGATTGCTCTCGTTCTGATTGGCACGCTGAACCATGGCCATTTCATCGTAAACATCGAGAACTGCCTTCCACTTCTTTCCGTAGTGGGCTTGGAAACCAAGAAAACAGGCGTTGCCTGTACCACAAGCGAAAACAGATCAGGATCGGGGACTGGGGACAAAGGTGCAGCAGGACTCACAGTCGGCATTAGCGTTCTGAATCCTAGCCCTCTCCTCAACACGATTCTTGGAAAAATGCGCTTGGTACTTGTTCCACGTTGAGCGGTGCACACGGGTATAACCCCACCTCGTTCCCCACAGAGACACTAAGTTGGATTCGGTACGATTGGTCTTCACAGAATATTCCGCAATCAGGTTGTCCATCTTCCCTTTGAACTCTTCTATCATTGCGTGTACTTCCTTGGAGATACGGCCGGGGCGCTGACGTTGAGGAGTGTCGTAGGTGTCTTCATCTTCCGTGTCGCCATCGAGAGTGCCATTGCATTGGGCACCTGTTCGCTCGTCTTCGGCCGGCTGATTGGCAAGATTGACGTTGAAACTGGAAGCGACGGGGGTGGAAGTATCGACAGGTCCAGGGAGGCCAGGTGGAGGTGAGGTGAGTGCGTATGGTGCAGGAAGACCGGTGACACCTGGCAAAGGTGTGTTGGGCGGCGGTGCTGTCTGATCGGGGACGCCGGTGAACTCGGCCGCCTGGGAGCCAAATATATCCAGATCGTCGATTCCACCACTTGAACTTCGTTCGTCGAAGTCAAAGTCAGAAGGAACGCTGAGAGTGTCTGTGTGGTCCGCCTGGAAGAAGGCCTCTTGTTCGTCTGGATAGTCGCTTCCCTGGACATCGGGCGAAGAAAAGAAGCTCTCGTCGGGAAGATGAAGCCCGGAAGTGTTGCCAGTAGGGCTGAATGCGGACGCATTCCCAAAGTCTGGCTGAGTAAGGAGGGGGGGAAGAGGCTGCGACGGCGCAGTAGAGTGCTGCAGAGGCCGACGGGAGTAGCGAGTCGAGGGGGTTGGCGTTGCAGGGTTGTTGCGAGTGACTTCTCGCTTCGCAGCGCGGAGAGCCCGAGGTGTAATCTCAGGCCCAGACGCTGGTGGAACCGAAGCCTGCTCAGGGTCAGTAAGTACGTACACACTATCAGTTATCACCGATCAACTCACCATGATTGTAACGGATTATGATCAGTCAAATGCGATAGTGCGGGGACAAAGTGAGAGAGTGCTGGGATGGGATGTGGGGTATAACCAGCAGCTCTCAGCAAAGCAGGTCCGCCTTTTAGTAGAAGTTGGTTCGCTAGACGAAGTCTGCAGGTGCATCGCTGGCCTCTTCTTTCCGCCCTCACAGTTCAGAGAGAAACCTTCCCTGTGGAGTACTTTACCCAATTCTAGCATAGAACATGGCCTCGGATTTAGAGTTCCATGGTCACCGCAGCGAGGTAAAGTGCTGTCTGCTTCTAGGTAGGTTACGGGGTCGGACAGAAGACTCTTGCCGCCAGGCAAGGTTGTCCAATTTGGAGATAAAAAGGACACCATTCCCTACCCTCCCGTCAGGTCTTATCATGTCAAGCATCGTTCGAAACAACAAACAGCTCTCGAGTGAGTGGTCTACGGTCGAGTGGTGGTGTTATTACCAGTATCACAGCTATGATCTGGTTGTGTACTCTATTTTGATTTCGGGACCAGTTCGGATTGCATGGTGAGTTCGCCGTTTCCCTGAGCCGAATTAGAAGGCGAATCATTTCTATAACCAGGCCGACGGTCAAAGTCGGGGACGCTATTGTGCCTGTGGAGCCCGAAGACCTTCCCGCCTGGCTTCTCGAGCATGGACTATACTGGCCCTGCTGGTGTGCCTACAGTGGTACGGGCGGCCCTTACCCTTGCAGGCTTGAAAAATATGGCCTACACAAAGTTCGTTACATGGCTTTTTGCCATTACAGCGACTCCCGATGTGGTTTCGAAAGTGAGTCAAGCGACAATTTGCTGGTTGTCTAATAGTGACCATCGATCAGTGGATCTCGGCAAGAAGTTCTCAATGACCGATTTCCTCGATGACTACGGCCACCTCGAGTCAGTGGAGTCCGTCACGGACTTTGAGAAGTTGATGAAACCTTATGTCGAGCTCTTCGAGAGGGATGCAGAGTCGGACCATTCAGAGGACGGAGGCTCAGGGAGTGAGGAATTGGACGAGTCAGTTGCTCTGCCGTTCTTCAAGGGGTATTGCGGGGAAATGGAGGACGGGCCCTAGCAGCTGTGAGACTAGCTAGCACCTCGCTTGTTCTGCATCGATTTAGACTAGCGCCTTCGAATTAGACTGATTGAACACGCGGTCAGATTGGGTCCTTCTTTTCTTCGGTACAAAGTGCAGTTGATCTTCTACATCTGGAATCTCAAGGACACGCCACACGCCACACGCCACTCTGGTTCAGGGTTGACGTTCAACGTTCAACGTTTGACCTTTCTGTACTTCATCTCGGTGAACTCTGGTGAACTGCACGATTCGACATTCGCATAGTAACAAAAATACATCCAACTAGATACATCAACGTCCGAGTCCGTACATAGCAAACACAAACGGAAACAATAGACTAGTTGCCGCCGGCACTCTTGACCTGGACGGCGCCGGAATTGAGGGCGACAGTGAAGAAGTTGACGGCGTCATCCCAGCTGTAAAACTTCTTGCGCGCGAAGCCTTCAACGCCGTTGATCAACGTGTCAGCGATGGCCTCAGGAAAATGTAAGCGCAGAGACAGGGACGACAACATAGACGAAGGACAGACACTTACCCCGTTTGCAAAAATCCCGACAGCCAGGCCGACCGTGATGACATGGTACTCCTCGCGAGGGACGAGCACGCTGGTGTCCTCTTGACAGTGGCCGCACTTGAGAGTCACCTCGCTCTTTTTCTTGTCGGTACTGGACGTCGTGCGAAAATCGAGGAACGTTCCTTTTTGAAGGAGAATGAGGGACAACGACAGGTGGCTAGAGTGTAGACTACGTACCAAGGGCAGTGTTAGTAGAGGAAGACATGAGTAGTGATGGTTGCAGTAAAGTGTTAAGTGAGGATGGCTAGAACGGGTGGGGGATGCAGGTTCTTATACCTTCGTTCTCTTTGTGGACCTGTGTTTGCACGTCTTGGGCAGCTGGCAAAGCACCAGAGATGCATTGATTTGGAGAGGCAACGCATCTGACCGAGTTTATCTCGATTCTGTACCTTCTTGAGCCTTCATCTCCGATCAATTCGAGGTGTGCGCTCAGAGAATCGGGGGCGTCGGTGCGGACCTTGACTACCGTTTTGGGACTCCTGCACAGAAAACAATCGGGGGGAGCTGTGGGTCTGCAGGTACATCTTTCTGCTTAGATATTTGTACCACAGATGTCGGTTCAAGGATACCTTTCGAACGACACCTCAATCTCAAACCCCCGACCACGGGATGAAAAATCAAGCGAAAGAACCCAAGGGGAGAAGTAAGATTCCATTGTGTAACGCCGTTTCCTTCCTGTACACCCATGACCCCCACCAAAATCCACTTCACCAAAGAGGAGAAAAGACAGGCACATGCTGCAGCAAGCCTACGGCACTACGAGAAGTCAGTTCCCCATCTCAACGCTCGCTTGACGTTCCTCAACATCATCAGGAAGCGAGACGACATCAATGCTCTTCGACGTCTGCAGTACGCTCGAAATCGAAAGTGCAGTTGATTCCTTCAAGAAGCTGTGATCATTGTTCTTGACGAGCTCACAGGTCTAGACTCAAAAAATCAGGGAGAGAAGCTCGCATCGTTGCCCAGGGATCGTCGAGCTCATGCATCGATGTGATGACACCGGCATCACCGACCAAGTTGACACCAGTGGACCCAGAGTGCGTAATGAGCTACCCTCGTTGATCGTACTCAACAAGCCTTCTGCACAGGCGAGTTCGCATCGCGAAGATCGAGCACCTCGTGGGATTGGTCCGCACCATTCCCCCAAGGCTTATCCAGTTGACATTCGGTTCTCCGAGGAAGTATTTTGACGACCTCTGCCAACAGTTCCACATGGATTTGGTACACCACTCTCTTCGTGAAGCTACTGAGGTTCTCGAGCATCGTCGATCCAAGTTTGAGTCCCTCCTAGATAAGATGAAGCCTTGGAGGCACGATATCCTGAACCTAGCGGGATGTGGGGAGGAATGGAAGGAAGCCGAGGGGATCACAAACGACATTCGCCGACATGTTGAATGGATTTTGGAATTGGAAACATTTGCATTACTGGACCCAGAGGGTGTTATTGAATACCACAAGGGAGGGAAGCTACTGTACCAGAGACAACTTCCTCTACAGTAGAAAGTATACTACGAGGCTATGGATAAATAGGAAGTGAGTTGACGAGCGTATACAAATTCTGGCGAAAGGCAAACATATCCTCCTGCTTCAGTCCTGTAACATGTCGCCCTTCTAAAACCGCCGCGATCGTAGCTAGGGTCCAAAGCCCGCATGAGTTCCCGTCCGTCTGCAAGCAAGAGGAAGTGAGAGACCGCACATCCCATCGGGATGGGGGCATGGCTAAAGGATGTCCGTTTGAGTTGGCCAGCTGGACGAGGGCCGTCGCGAAAGAGATAATATTCTAGAAAAACAGATTTATTAACTCTCATGCAACGGGATTATGCAACATACACCAACCTTGATAAGGGACTGCCATTCTGTGGTCGCGGTATTGTTGAAACTATCGAAAAGGTAAATGCGGGGTGTGCGGTGTTGAACTATGGCGAGAACCCAGTGGTCCTCTCGGTGGATAGGCACAATCCAGATTGATTTCCTCCAGTAGACGAGGTGCTTGCAACGAGACCAGATGCGAGAGATGTCACTTGAGGTACTCATTTCGTAGCTCAAGAATATTGAGCACAACGCCGCCTTTGAAGAAGACCCCTGGGAATTTAGAACCCAGAGCTGCAGAAGCGCAGCCAGGTTGTTGACGCAATCGTCGTTCAGCCACGCACTCTTCTTTGATAGAATACGCATATCATGTTCGCTAAACACGTACCGCCGGCTGTCAACATGGAAAACCCGGGGTGTCGTATTCAAAGGTGGGAGCACCTTCGGCACCCAGCCCGTCAGTCTCTGTAGCAGATACGGGTCCTTCTTGAGATGTTCCTGGTTCTGAGAATCAGCACCTCTTTCAGTTGGCGGAGAGATCCACTTTACCATTTGCAGAACTCGGGGAGCCTCATCTGCAGCTGGCCTCCCGTTTGACGAGGGGCCGGAATCCCGCCATTCGGCGACAATCTCTACCTCCGTCTCTATCGACGCGCAGTCCGAGGAATGGACCTCGGGGAGTTTGGGTGTGGGTGGGGCCGTAGAGGTAGATGCATCGGGAACGTCATCCTGGTCGACCATATCCTCATCCAAACCCGCGAAGACGTCATCTTCTTGATAATCCTCCGCCAATACAGTAACAGAAACCATCGGCTTCACCCAGGTCAGAGGGGCACCCTGGTCTACAGCGACGCCGACTTTCTGGGCGTATACGCGCTTGGCTTCCATTTCGGCAGTGCTGACATGGGACTCAAAAAGGGCAGCGGTAGATCGAGTGGTCCACTGCCCCTTCAGATTCATCAATCGGGAGCGTTGATGATTGAGGACTGCGCTATAAGGCCTATCTGTAGGATCCGAGTCAGATAAACATCGAAACACATGGTCTGATCTTACTTTCGGGAAGGAGCAGAGCGATCTCCACAGACCGCATCTCCTGACCAAACCACCGACATAGATTGTCCATCTCCACACCGAGCCGCCGAATCTCCTCAATACACCGTTGTTTCCTGTGAACAGCGCGCATAGCCTCTCGAATGTCGCTATCGTACAACCACTTGTAAGCACTGGATGGCGCCGCGCTGATCCAGACGTCTTCGAGCAGTCCGGGGTCCACTTTGAGCTTGGCGATATCCTCCGGCAGTGGGTCGGGTAGCGGGATCTTCCATTCTTCTTTGTAGATGGCTTTGGCGCGGGAGCAGAGCTCGTTGAACCGACGAAGGTTTCTTCGAAGAGTGGGTATGCGTTTGGCTATTGACTGCCGAATATATTGATGGGCCTTGGTACCTGCACGAGCCGGCGTGAGTTTTTCATGGCACGAGGGAGGGGATAAGGTCGTCACCGATAGGAGCTCCGCCTCCTTGCGCCTGATTCATCTTGTCGTATTCGTTGAAGCTTCCTATCGCCTTCTTGCGGATGTTCATCTTCAGATCCCGTGCCAATAGAAGGACACGAATAAACTCTAGGTCAACGCCTTTGAGCTCCGGAAAAGACTCGTGTACATTCAACGACGCGTAGAGCTCTTCAACTTGCAACCCAATGTCCTGCTGGCGAGCTTCTAACGTATCGAGAAGTTGGCTGGAGATGGCGGAGGCGTTGTGTAGAGAAGCAACAACAGACCGTGTTGATCGGAGCGAAACTTCGACACCCTCCAGCTCGGTCTGGAGGGTCAGAATGGCATCCAATTCTTTCTTGATACGCGCAGGTGCATCTATCGAAAACGTTAGGGTCTGGCTGTCCAGAGATACGACACATTGAACGTACGGGAGCGGACCGAAAGCTGTGTATCCTTCTGCTGTTGCCACATGGTCAACAGTTCCTCCTCCGTTTGGGACACCTTCTCTAGCGCTCGTTTTGCAGTTCCTTCATGATGGGGGACATTCTTCTCGGATCTCCTACGAAGGGTGGTACCCAGCTGGTCTCTCATCTCTGCCCCTACAGCCGCCAGCTGCCGATCCAGAAAGAAGATACGCTTCTGCCTCTGAAGTTGCGATCAGTTGAAGCTCGGGATACAGAAGAAAAAGAAACTTACTCCGCACATGCGTGTAATTCCGATCAGGCCGGACAAACGGGACCACAGGCGTTCGGTCCCCTCCCCGTCAGATAAACCAGTGTTCTCCCGATATCGAGGGTTGTGGACAATTTGGCAGGCGAACTCATGGGCATACGAATGCATGATGCTGGTGCCAAATGTGAGGCGCTTGGTAACGTCTTCGGGAAAGAGGGTGTACTGCAAAAAATGGACGTGAGTTTCGAAGAGAGTAAAGGGCAAGGAACTTACACGTTCAACACTGCGGGACATGACGCACCCGACGTCGTATAAAACTTCGACGGTTGCGATGGGAGGAATCAACGAGAATAGGTGCCGGAGAAGCGCCACAGCATATTTCTGCTGCTCCCCTGGGGTATCGATATTGGCTAAGAAGATCGGGATGTCGTGGCGACACACCAGCCCCATGATGCCACCGTCGTCGAAATGTTCCAGGCTCGTCTTCACATTCGAACCGCTTCCAGCTTCATGTGAGCTCTCGCAGGTGTCGATGGCTGCGTCGGGAACTTGGGGACCTGTCTTGCGTCGTGGTTTAGCCGGCTTCCTCCTCGCTTTTTCGACCTCTTCTCCGACCTCATCCACGAAAGCCTTGGACAAAAAGTAGTCAGGGTGGTAGAAGCTAGGGCAGTCTCCCCTAGAACGGACGTGGCGCTGGTTGAAGGTTCCGTCCACACTGACAATGATATCACATTTCCTGAGAATAGATGAGGCAAACATTTAATACGATAACCTTGGACTACTTACCCGCCGAATCGAATTCCCCCAAAACAGGCGGGGCACCTGTCCTGCAGGATACGTGCACATTGTTCCTGAGGTGCGGCCTTTCCCTCCGACATCCCAGGGTTGACGGTGTTTGCTGCTCGGAGGATGTCACGGGTATTCTTCTCGATTTGCTGCACAAGACAGTCATGCCACTGCATGGCGCTTGTCAAACCCTTTCGGAAAGGATCGGAAGTAGCATCCCCCTTTGAAATTGTTAGAAAAGATTAAGCAAAAGAACCGTTGACATACGTTTGAGTTCTTGGAATGAAAGCCACGTCTTAAATAGTGTGTATGCAGAGCATTGGCCAGAGCATACGCGGCATCGCAGGATCGCTCAAACAGTGCTTTGAAGAATGAGAGGAGGTCAACGGAAATTGCCTGCCGCGGCTGAGCTGGGGCTGTTGGGAAAAGTCCGTGGCGTACGAGAGTCGCGTGTAGGCTGGAAGACGGACACCACTCGACCTCAATTTCCTGGAAATCTATCAGAGTTTATGAGCGAGCTTCTGCGTATCAAGAGAGTGTGTAACGAACGATGGGAGTAGAGACATAAGATCTTGTTTCTCTTGTGCTTCTCGGGGCATTGCAAACGCTGGCATCCTAGCAAGGTGCCACCTCCCAACAAAGGTGATCCAGGCTGCTGGTAGGTTTCCTCGAAGTAGGCCAGGTAGGGGAGAACAAGGGAGGGAAGGAGCTCGAGCCAACGGGCGTAGACTTGACTTGTCTCTTGGTCGGGCTCAACACGACGCGTTTTTGGCGGTAATGGGGTGGCCTGTACTGGGTAGTCCGGTGGACAGTCGTCGAACGGAATGTAGTCCTCGTTGGATGTGCCGGGAGGACTGTCGTGTTCCGTGTTTTGCGCGCATTCCATGGGTGGTGCTGGTGGTAGTGGGACGGTCCATTCATCTACATCCATCGTGCTTTCTTCCCCGCCACTTCCTTCGTCGCTTGACGCTAGTAAATCCGCCAGCGTCCTTTCCAATGCCTGAAGTCTGAGGAGACCTGCGACCGCTTCCTTCTTCTTGACACGATTAGGGCGACTCTTTTGAGGACTTCTGAATAATTTGCCCATGCCGGAACGGACGCGTTGCAAGGCCCGCTTCCGCTGGGGATCACTAGCATGTTTAGAGGAGCTGGACATGACGGTAAGGAACGAGGGGGGAAGGCAGGACAATGACGTGTCATATTTGCAAAAACAAAATACAGGTGAGGGAGGGAGTGACTGCAGGTGCAAGATATCAACTGCAGGTGTGAGACGTGAAAATGCAGGTGCAGCGTGTGAAGCGCAGGTCCAGGTGCAGGTCGCCGGCGCATTTTGATGGGAAGAACGCGGGGAAGATGCGACAGCAGGTCCTTTTAGGCCAATTTCCGGTTACGAAAAAATGGGCCTCTGAGGCCTCTGATCCCATCAAAGTGTCCTCCCAAAGGTGTCGCGATCAGCACCCTCAATGCGGTACGGTCTGAATCGGCTGTGTTACTGGAGCCGATAAGGCTATCGTGGAAATTGGGACTTTCCGATGCTTGCCGCTCCGCTGATGAAGGTTGACATCTTGTGACACCTTGACGGAAGATAGCAGCGTCACGATACACTGGCAACGAAAGCATCTTGCTAAAGCCTGGTGGGATTAAGATATGTCCGCCGAAGAGTCTGGTCAAGGATTCCCGCATGTTCCCAGCCGGCCTCTGGCGCTTTTGGCTCTAGGTTGTACGACGGGCTATTTGTGAATCGCGGACGCGAAGAAGTCAGCCACTTCGCTCTCTATTTTAAGCGAGCAGTCTGCCTCGATGCAATCAAATTCTCACCCGAGGGATACATTTAGTGGCCAGCGGCGAGCGCTGGTGTGGACTCTTCTGTGGACGACCACTACATCGTTTGTTCTCCGACCCTCACGAGCATCCACGACTCCTTCATATTTTCGCCATGATTCTTGCTCAGATCGCTGTAGCGCTCACCACCGCACTTGTCGCCTCCGCACAGAGCACTGAAGGAATCTCGCCCTGCATAGTTCAATGCAGCGTGGCTGCAGCCGCCGCCAATGGGTGCTCCGCAGTGTGAGTCTCTTCTCAAGTCTTCTAGAGTCACGAAACTAACTGATGGCTTCTTGCCGTCTTTCCAGCACCGATTTCCAATGCGTTTGCTCCAACGCACAGTTCCAGGCTGACGCTACCAAGTGTCTGCAGGACCATTGTCCCGACCAAGTGACGACCGCTATCAACATTCAGCTGGCACAATGCGGCGCAGGTAAGCATTCTGCCTCGTGTTGTAGGGTTGTGTTGTTCTCACCTCCCTTTGACCTCCCGGAAACGTATCTGCAGCGTCCATCAGTCCTACTGGAACCGCTGGGCCTCCCCGAACCCTCTCTGTCACCATCCCGAGCACCACGAGCACAAGTCCGGCCACAGGCACCGGAAGTGGTGCTCCGGCTGCTACTACATCTTCTGGCGCGTCCGTTGCTGATGTCGCGTGGGGTGCAGCAGGGTTCGCCGCTGCTGCTCTCGGATTTGCTCTTTAAAAGGGAGAAGTTTGATTTCGACGGAGCTCAGAACATACCAGGTGCTTGGATAGCTCACCACCTGTAACTATTTTCCTTGCTTGGAGACCGAAAACATTCGATTTTGGAATGCCTTACATCCTACAGGCCGTTCATGATCGAGCTGGAGCGAACACGAAGTCGTCTCCAGAACCAATCAGGGTGAGTCCGCCAACTTCCAGCCAATCCAACTCAATCGGATGTCGATTTCATCCTATCAACACGCTGTTTCCTCGTTTCCCGTTCAGAGCTATGTGCTAAGCGAGGAGGCGCGATTTAGGGGCGCTCTATGTAAAAGGCCCGCTTAATTGCCATCAAATTCCCACTGAAACCATTCAAATTGATTTGCTCGTGCTCGCCACGCTTGTTGACCTGCCAGCTGTCTTCGAACGACCACCACGCCGCTTTTGCTCTCCACCAGTAGCCTTGCTAAGAAGACGCCGACATGATTTTTGCTAAGGTTGTTGTTGCGCTCACGACGGCGCTCCTCGTCTCCGCTCAAGACACGGCGGGAATTTCGCCTTGCATTCTCGCATGCAGCACCGCAGGAGTAGCCGCCAACAACTGTAGCTCAATGTGGGTCCTTTATACAAGCTCTTGATGTTCACCCCTCGCTGATGTATTTGTTGGCCCGCCTCAGCACCGACTTTGCATGCATCTGCTCCAGCTCGCAGTTCCAGGCTGACACCGCCAAGTGTATCACGGACAACTGCCCTGAGTCATTGGAAGCAGCTATCAACCTCCAGCTTGCTCAATGTGGTGCCGGTAAGAGTTTCGGTCACCAAGTTTGCGAGGTTTTGCTCATTTTGTGTTCTCCTTCGTATGATTGTGTTTGTAGCATCCATCAGCCCCACCGGCACTGCTGGCCCTCCTCGGACCCTCACCGTCACCATCCCTAGCACCAGCGCCACGGGTTCTGCGACGACCAGCGGCGCTCCAGCTGCTACGACTTCCTCCGGCGCGTCGATTGCGGGCGTCGCGTGGGGTGCTGCAGGATTCGCCGCTGCTGCCTTCGGACTCACTCTTTAGAGCGACCCCTCCCAATGGACCCCTTCACGCCCTTTGTTGCTTGGATAATTTCCTGCCTGTAATGACCCCCTTAATGACCATTCCGATTTTCAAATTGAAAACGCGTGAAATGAGCGCCCACCCTGCGTTCCACTACCACGTTGCCGATTTTTGCCGAGACCTCGTGGCGGTGCACTTTAACTTTGGGTCGCCGGTCGCCTCGACTGGACCTTCTCCCCTTTTACCTCAAACACACTGATGCTTTTCACTGTGGATGCTAAAGGTATATTCTTTTCCTTGTCGGCGATCTCGATGATCCTTGAATCTAACCATTTCGTAGGTAGCCTGAGCGGTGGCGGGTAACTTGCTTGTCTCACAAACGTCGTAAAATCGTCGGGCTTGGACACTCTGCCACATCTGGAGTGCTGAAGGCCTTATGGTTCGGGTACGCAGTTCAGCGTGCGCGGCACACTTCTATGCTTTGGCTGTGTTTTTCTTGGGCTATATCTCGGATAATAATGTCTCTGCCCTTGTGTTTTCGTCGGAGCCTTGGGCGGCGCCAAGTGAACATGCCGCTCTGCCACGGAAGGAGCTCGAGTGGGAAGGAGACCCCCAGTCCTCTATCCTCGACGCGGATCCAGTCTGCGGTGGGACTGCGAGGGCGCTGATTACTCATGTTTGAAACGATCCTCCGCCTGGTCGGTTGAATCGAAGGCGTTGTGGTCATCTGCTCGATATACTTGGAACGTTTCCTCTTGTACTCGATGATGTTGAACATTTGAGGTCAGGCTTCTAATTACCCGCTGTTTCTTGAGAGGCTCACATCTGGCGAGTCCTTTCTCAGCAATGTGAACCAATATTGCTTCGTTATTTGCCTCTCCCAGCGCTGGTCGTTCCTTCCTCACGTATGTTCACAACCGTGGGGTGTGGGGTATAGAAGCTCGATCAGGTGAAGCTCGGATGCTTTCCCCAGTACCCAGGTCAAGATCACCCTCCCAGTCTCCGAAGCACAGGACCAATCAAGAATCGCACACCTTGTAAAGGCTTGTTGAACTTCTAAAGTCACGTCATCATGCGGTTCACACCACTCAATATGAAACTACGCCTTCCCTATTCACCGCGGCATCCCATTTCGCAAGCCAAGGCATCTCTGGGACTTTCTATTCCTCCAAATCTTTTCCGAATGAACGACTATATATGAGGCAGAAAAAATTCATGAAACCCTCAGAGGCTCATCGTCTTACACTCGATTCGCCATGAAGTTCTTTGCTTCCCTAGCTGTCATCGCTGCCGCAGCGCAGACTGTTTCCGCTCACTGTACGCACTTTTAATCGTTACTTCTGCTCACCGAGACTGATCCTTCGATTAGATATCTGGACTACCCTCGTCGCCGGTGGCACCACCTCCACCGCTGCGATTCGACAACCCGTCAACAACAGCCCCGTCGAGGCAGTGAGCTCTGGTGCTATGACTTGCGGTGCTGGTCCTCGTCCCGCGAGCGAGACAGTCACTGTATCCGCTGGATCTAGCGTGTCTTTCAGGCTCGATAACACGCTTTACCACCCTGGCCCAGCTGCCGTCTACCTCGGACAAGTTCCCGGTGGCCAGACGGCTGCGTCCTGGAATGGAGCTGGCGCTAACTGGTTCAAGGTGCGTACAATCGTGATGTAATCTCAGACGGCATGAAAATCTGACACGTCACCTTTGTACCTATAGATCGCTGAGTGGGGTGCCCAGTTCAACCCATTCAAGTTCGTTCTCGATGGACAGAGCACCGCGACTACTACCATCCCTCAGAACACGCCCTCTGGCGAGGTATGTACCGACAAAGTATCCTACGTCTCGATCCAGTCCATCGCTGACTCTGAAAATCATAGTATTTGCTCCGTATCGAGCACATCGGCCTCCACGTCGCTGGTGCCCCCCAATACTACATTTCGTGTGCCCAGATCCGTGTCACTAACGGTGGAAGCGGAAACCCAGCAAAGGTCTCCATCCCCGGATACGTTTCGTCTGGCGATCCTGGACTTACTGTCAACATCCACTGGCCGATCCCAACCTCGTACCGTGTTCCTGGACCTGCAGTCTGGAGAGGATGAAGTGTGGACGGCCTAATGCCAAGTCCACGAGAGGCGGGGTAAAAACGAATGTGAATGTATTTCTGTCTGCTGAAAATGTACATTTCTGTGTGATGTCCTTTGACTGGCTTCGAGCCCTTGGACACTTCACCTGGTGCTCTTTCCCGAGATCGATCTGGGAACCTCAGAATCGACGCAAAACAAAACGAAAGCTAGGTATTGGTGCCCGCGCCTCCGAGGGAACCGAGCCGGAGTCAATTTGTCAATCCGATATGGTGTAACGGCTAACATTACCGCCTTTCACGCGGTAGCTCGGGGTTCGATTCCCCGTATCGGAACACATTTTACTTCGTTTGTCGAATTGCTTCGTTAGCTTTTACGCAGAAGTCGTTCTTAATGAGACCATTGATCGAGCGAGTTCATTCATCTGTACGCAGCGACATTCACCACTACCCACACAAAGCGAAAGAGTTGTGTATGACCTAATAACGCGGTCCTCCCTGCAAGGTATTCCCTTCATCCAGTCCAGGGACGAGGTCCGGGAACCTACAAGACCTGATCAGGATCATGCTCCTGGATATTCTTGAGGGTGACTTACTGTGTAAGACGTCGGCACGGGATTGTAGATGTTGACCGAAAGTCCCGGATCTAAAGACACACAAGCACACACGGCGTTCGTTATATAAGATCTCTCCGTCAGGTATGAGCAAACAATCAGCTCTCACCGCTTGCCGATACGTAGCCTGGGATAGAGACTCTCGGGGGATTCCCACTGCCGCCTCCCGTAACTGTGATTTGAGCGCAAGAGATGTAATACTGAGGCTTGCCAGCGACGTGCAGACCGATTTGTTCAACCCTAAGCAGGTACTACGATGGAAGCGTTGAGCTAAAACTATTCTTCGAATTCGAAGTTGAGAACTACATACGTCGCCAGAAGGAGTGTTGCGAGGAATCGTCGTCGACAGCTGAGAGAGGTTTTGAGTCGTGAATTGGAAGGGGTTGAATCGGGCTCCCCATTCAGCGATCTGGTAGTCAACGCACTCAATCAGAAACACTTTCTCGAAATCACAAATGTGTGCGTGTGTGTACGCGCCTTGAACCAGGCGGAGCCGGCACCGTTCCAACTTGCAGCCGTTTGCCCTGAGGGGACTTGGCCCAAATATATAGCCGCCGGTCCTTGATGATACAGAGTATTGTCAAGCTTGAAGCCAACAGTGGACCCAGCAGCGACGGTGATAGTCTCAGAAGCAGGTCGAGGGTTGTTGTTGCACACCATAGCCTGAGAAGTAACCGCTTCAACGGGGGTGTTGTTGAGAGGTTGCCTAACGGCAGCGTTGGACGAAAGTCCCCCAGCCATGACGGTGGTCCATATGTCTGATCAGAAACGTCAATGTTAGCTTCTGAATGCCTACATACGGCTGCTTGACTCACAATGTGCCGACACTTGGGTCGCAAAGAAAGGTAAGATGACAGCTAGGAATTTCATCTTGTTACCAACGCAGACAAGGAAGGTCGATCCATCGTTTTGAGGATAAGAGGTGCTTATATATAGAGCGAATGAGTAATGTCGGAAAAGGATAGGACCAATCAAATGACGCGAACCTATATCCTCGGCAGTTGCACCACGAAGGATTGCTTGCGTCTCAATCGTTTATATTGGACCTTCCTTCGATGCATCTTTTCCGGAGAATTTCGAAGGTGTGGAGGCCAATTATCGTTGAGGCTAAACTGCGGAGTGGACATCGTCAGTCACAAGGAACCTTTTGAGTGGGAGAACAAAGCAATGAACTTATTTTTAGAGGATTCTTGATAGTCGCAAACGGGACATCTCACCGTTCAGACTCAAGGCACCGTTACCTAGCAGAAAATTGATCATACTTCTTGCACAAATACTCCAATGAGATCGGCGCACGATCGTCTGGTGTCAAATTCGCGTTTGTTCCGGATCTGGAGGTGAGGAAAACATCGAAACTAAGAAGAAAAGGACCCCACTAAGAGAGATGAAATCCTAATTCAACTCAGGCCAAACATCCCAACCCAAGCCTTGCTCGATCCGGCGCAACGCGACGTCCATCGCAAAGCGGGGAATCGAAAAGGTGAACCGGAACCAGCCTCCTTCAAACATATGGAAAGCACTCCCTAGACCGAGAACGACTTTGCATTGGGTGGCCAAGTATACCTGAAGTGTTCGTTCCCGCTCGACCATGGTTTGTTCCTTGGTTATTCCAACTGTCGGCGCATAAACTTCCACTTCGTTGAGAATTTTCGATCGAAGGTCCACCATGAGGAAGTGTCCCGCAGCGGAAGGAAGGTAGGAGATGTGGTGGAAGCGCAACCAACTGGCGATATGTTCGTATGCACCTCTTAACGCCTCCCGATTGTACTCGACATAGGTGCCCAACGCATCCTTGTCGTTTAAGAGTGCGGACCAGAGACTTGCCGTAGGTGATGAGACCAACATGAAGATGGAAGTGGCGAGGAGGGAACGGAAGAGCTGCTCGCTACGGGTGAAGAGAACCCCAGCTCTGAACCCATTGGCATCGAAATCCTTCGACATCCCATAGATCATATGGACGCGGGATTCTTTGACGCCGAGAGAGTCCATATCGAGGGAAATGATGGAACGGAACGGTTCGGGATTAGGTACGTCTTGAGACGAGAAGGTCGATAAGGCGTAAATTTCGTCGGAAATGAGATGGAGGTTGTGTTTCTCGCAAAATCGACAATACTCCTGGAGTACCTCCAGCGGATAACATCTTCCGTAGGGGTTCTGAGGATTACACAGAAGGACTGCTTGGATTTTGATTCCTTGGGCCTCCGACTCTTTAAGGTAGGTGGCGAAATGGTCCAGCTCCCGCACGGAACAGAGATCATCAAGAGGAACCGGAACTCCGACGAGCTTGACGTTGTGCTGAGATGTGAGAGCGAAATCAAATCCATGATAGTAAGGACTGGTGAGGAGAATCCCGTTTCCTGGATCAACAAGGGCTCGACCGAGTTGGGCGATGACGGGCAGGAGACCTGCACCTGCCATGAGGTGCTCGACTGAAACTTCCTTCCAGGGTTTGAACCTTGCATTGAAAAATCGAGCAAGTGCGTCGCGAAGCCCTCTGCTGCTGGCTAGACTATCGCCGTAGGTGAAATCCTGAAGTGACGAGCGGAGCGAGGTCAGGATAGTCCTCTCAGCGAAGGTTCATACGCTTACCTGATCCCTCACTTTGAAATGTTTCTCGAAATAGCCCGATAAAAAATTGCACATGAGGGTATTCTCAGCGACTCCCTTATCAGTTGGTCCAAAATCGTAGCACATTGTCAGCGGCCGTGCTGGTCTGAAAGTACAGCGCTCACCATATTGACAATTCCCTGATCACGATTCCCAAATTCAATATCAAAATCAAAATCGGCCACTCGTTAGGGTAAAAGCCAGGCCACGTACATTCGGGTTCGTTTCCGAGAACACGTCTTTCAGCACCTCCTCATGTTTTGCCACCTTGACGCCTTCATGCAGGCGAAGCTCGCCGTAATGCGACAACTTGGGGCCACCATCGACCTTCGAAGAGTCTGGGGACATCGAGAGGGGACAGAGGAGGGAGGAGTCGTCGGTCAGTAGGGGTTCTGAGGGAGAATGTGACACCTGAGTATTAGATTGCTCAACTCACGATGGTTCGATGGTTCGAGAGCTACTCACGATGGGTTTATACATAATAGGGGACTCATGTGACTCAGCAACAAATATTGACACCGCCTGGTCCGTCTCATGCAGCTGCAAGACGCCGGCTGGTGCCCATACTAGGCTTCGTGAGCTCAATCGCACGAGAGGCAATCTGAGGAAGTCCCAGAAAGATGACGGGCAACGAGATGAGCTAGCTAAGGAGTAGTCTGTCGCCAAAATGAGGCGAGAGAGATTGGAATCGGAGTGATGGCAGATTTGCCAATGCTGCTGACGCGTGTCCCAGTCAGTTCTTCCTCTTACCTCTTTGTTCCATCGGATTCGCCTGTGGATGGGTATGTCCCTCAAGTTATGCACGCCTGGTTCTGGTCCTGGTCGTACTCAATTTCGACTGCCCCTCGGACGAACGTGACGGGGATTTCCAAGTTCCAGCACTACTCGGTTTGGGGACTCGTCACCCCTGGAGGCTCTGCAGACAAAGTGTCGCATAGTGTCCTTTCAGGATTACCTTTCCTTGAACTTGGACTCAGAGGGTTGTCGATCCGGGTGAGTTTGGTGATCTGGCCACCGAGTCCAGTATCTCTGGATTCGGAAAGACTTAGGCTCAAAAATCAAAAATCGCACCGTCAGACTGCCAACACTGGTCAAGTGTTACTTGGTGGGGAACGTTAGACCCACTCTGAGGGCTCACATTAGTCCCTTCGACTGACCAGTTCGTTTTCTAACGTTTGATGTGGTGGCCATGGAGACGGTACAGCTTTGCCACTTGCACGACTCTTTGAAACTACAGACCCTTGGCGCTCATTCACTGTCACAGTCATGTACCGGAGGATCCCTGGTGTCCGGGCGACCTTAGAACAAGCTAGAGGGCTGCAGCACGATTCCAGCACCATCAATACACATGCCCGAACTGTCGGCCGCGCATGTTTCCGGCAGATATACGCATTCAGATTTTCCGTCCTCCATCACTCAGCTGTACCGGCGATATAAACGCCTGAACCGAGTTGAAACGATCCTCATTCCGGAGGAACGTATACCTAGTCGATCCCGACATCAACGTTCCATCCTGCTTTGTCACTCGACACGCACTAGGTGAACATTTCAAATTGAACGTATTGGCCAGCGTGCGACTGTCTGTCTGACGGTGGAGCCTTTTTCTTGGGCCTTTGACCGAGAAAAGTCACCGCGTGTGGGCTAGTGAACCTTTAGAACAGTTGGTATCAAACCTTTGATCAATACCCTCAGGGCGCCCCATTTATTTGCCAGGTTCACTCGTAAGCTCATCTGATCGGACTGACCCTCTCCGACGTTCAATCAAATGTTGGAAGTGTAAGCCTACAAGCGGACGCCCTTGCTTGAAACAACGGAGCAACTGAAGGCAGTGGAGCCCACGAACTGTCTTAAATACCCTGGCAGGCATTTTGTGTACGGTAACCTTCTCTTTCGCCGTGTTCTTGACTCATGTCTTCGCCTGTGGCAGAATTAATTGATGACACCATCTATCAAGTGAGTTCTTCAAGGTGCATTTTAGGAACAGGGGCTGATGATTGACCTCGGAATAGTATGTACAGCGTGAGTCAACGCGCATATAGTGATAACAAGTCGAAGGTCTCATCAATTGAATGCGACACAGTGTCTTCGGCGGTGGCATTTGTGCGCACTTTTACACTCACCTTGACCTACGGCTAGCGTTTACTCAATCTACAAGACTTACTATATATTAACGACGTTGGACGAAGACGTACGTCAAAATGCATGTGGCTTTTACTCGGTATGTATCTCAACCATGAGCCAGGCAACAGAGATCTGGTCAAGACGATGGAACTTGGGGAAGATCTTATACCTCCTCACTCGATATGCCTCTCTCCTATCCTTTGCTGCTTATCTTCCTGGTCTGTCATCAAATAATCTGAAAACAGACGAGCCGATCTAACCTTCACTATTTTCAGTTGAACTTCGCATTTATGTGTCCCCTTGGGATGCTAGAGTCAGTTGAGCTGATGCCACTGGATATACTAGGGACGCGCACCGCTGACCTTCACTCCTGACTGCTCAGACTTGTCGAATTCTATCAATCTTCGCCGTCGGTGGGTCCATGAACAGTCATTATACCGCAGTTGGGCGACATTTATCTTTGCTACGGATAGTTGTAAATCAGCTGAAAGCGCAATGTGCAGAAGGTGTGGCGGCTGATTTCCGGGAGAAGGGTTGGCGGTGGCTAATCATCTTCTTCATTTGGAACTTGAAAATCTTCAGTCGCGATAGCGGTTTGCTTATTTGCGCTGTTAGGAAAGGGACAGCGTGTGTTCGTATGTCTGCTGAGCCTCTTTGTGGTGCGTAACATGAATATCCTCCCCCTCAATGCAGCCTTCACATCAGAGTGCGTGGCTCTCCGTTAACGATAGATGTTCGCACTGCCCGTCTTGGTGTTCAACATCCTTTATGAATCAGGGTGAAGGGATGGTGACTGGTGTGAGTTCGGATAGGGGGTTCGACTCGTCGACGACGACGTAATACCCGAAATGGGCGCTCGATCAGGTGTGTGAAAATGGAATAGGGTATATTCGATGTCCTAAGCTAACGGAAGTCGTGTGTGGAGCTGGGGAGATCGATACTGGGAGACGATATGTTCGAGAAAATAATACTGAGCCACTGAGAGAGAGAAAGAGGAAAAAGAGGGAAAGAAAACTGAGAGTGTGGGAAACTAACTGGTCTGGTATAAGTGAGGCTTGAAAGCTCTTGACTCACTGTGTAAGAAANANAANNTCGTGTCCNTCGNGCTATCTNATCGCTGTCCCGATGNCCTCCGCCCTCGATACNNNTCAGGNCTATCTCTNNGACGAGAANTGTTTACCCTCGGGATACCGGTATCTTGAGGTTCGGGTGCTGTACCAAATTGGGCTGCCGAACTTCCCAAAATGGATGTCTACGCCCTCAGGGGNGTGGGCATCTCTACANNGNNNNGNNNGTTAG